>WSUA01000010.1:71056-138727 GCA_019633455.1 Tulasnella sp. 419 | reverse complement strand
TCTGTTAGCAAAAACCGTCATGTCAGGCAGGAGAAAGACTCAGCGTACCTTTCCGCCACTACATGCATAGAAGGTGCCAGCATTGTTGAAGACGAGCTGCGCACCGAGCTGCGAATTCTGATTGTAGCTTGCAAGCGAGAATCCAGTGGACGTCGCGCATTTGTTAGAAGAACTGCCAGTAAGGAAGTTCAGAGGGCCATTAGGACCACAACTTGTTCCGCCATAGATCAGGGAGATATAACCCATAGGAGGGAAAGGTGGGTTAATGCCATCGGCACGTAGCTTGCCTCCATCGAAATAGAATTTCCCCATTGTACCGCTGCCCAAGCTACCATCCACCCCGTCAACTCGGAGAGGCTTTAGTGAACCAAGAAATGTAAGCCACCATGACAAGAATTTGAGGTGTTGATCCACATCTCACCTTCAAGTGATAGTTCGCATCGCTGCTAACTGCCGTAAGGTAGAAATTGGGAGTATCTCTTCGAGGAGACAGAGGACCAGCAAGTACGGCAGGCAAGAGAAGGATGAAAGCAGCAAAGGTGTTGAAGAATGCAAGCATCTAAGATGACATTCACTTGAATGATTCGGTGACTGAGAATACATGGAAGTAACATACCGTAGGGACTGACAACCGAGGTGAGCTTTGGACAATTAGAGCAGAAGGATGGAAGTGCTGGATTCTGGAGAGCGAAATGGCCTGAGCTATTTATACCGTGCAGAAATCTATTTGAGGGTGCGGGACATCTCCTCAGTAGCACAGCCAATGATGTCGACCCTCGTGACGAATTCCATACAAAAGCGCCGAACCACAATTACGAAGCCTCTTTACGACACCAATTAGGAAATTCAAAGTCTATTTACCTGCGGAGGCATTCTTTCAGCTTCTCTTCTCTTCTTCTCGGAGCGCCGGATCTGCAGAACTTCGAGACTTGTCCTACTCAAGATCTTAATTTAGAAACCAGATGCCCATCAAAACCTGTTGGTGTTTCAGCTGATCCTAAAGTACGGCATCGGAAGGATACGAGAATGTGGTGACGTGGTCGTGTAGATATAACCGAGTCGGAGCGATGACTGCTGATACTTAGAAGCGTAGAAACGCGAAGTTTGTCAACCCAAAACATAAACATCAGACCTTGACCATACATGTTTGTCTCATTGAAGTGTCAGGCATGTTTCGATACCCACCAATAACTACTTGTCATTTGTACAACATTCTGCAAGAGCGCGACTGATTACTATTCAATCAATGCTGTGCTAGTCCTGGGCAAATTCTCGCTAAGAAAGTTGCATGCAACTTTTGGGGCATTTGCATAACCAACCTGTCTGCAGCACACATGCGAAATGATGGATCCACTGTACAGCCTTCGGTTTTAATAATAATAAACCATGCTTGTGAGTCATCCCAAGATGATTCACACAAAGGCATGACAAAGGGTCAATGCTCCAAGCCACTGTCGCAGTCGATTGAGGAATTTATCGTGGGTTCCTCCAAGGATTCATATCATTGGCTACTGCTGCTTCGGCGCTCGCCTCAATGTATAGGGCCATACAGTATAGGGTCATACAAATCACTAAATTATGGGTATGACGCTTACGGCAGCGAAAGATCAGGATCCAGTGATCTCGAGCCACACGTGAGGAATGTGCCATCCATCCAATCATCTTCATACGCTTTAACCTGTCATAAATATAGGAGAGTCAATCAGCTTGAATAAGAAAAGTCTCGCTTTTTTGGTCGACAAATGAGCTGCTTTAGTAACTAAGAGCTAATACTGGGCGGTCCAAGACAGTTTCTCCTATTTTCAGCCCACTCCCGCTCTTGCCCCAACATCTTTAGTAACTTTCACTACATTTTGAGCCCACCATGCGGTGTCTTAACCTTACTTACATCGATAATTCGCCTTTCACGTTGAAGCAGGGCGTTATGACGGCTTGCATGCACATGGAACAGGTATGTCTACCTCTTGGAGCGATAATGCCTTCACTCAGATCCTACAAAATGAACTTTATATATTAACCTTCAAATACAAATAATTGGACTACAGCTGGGGGGGATGGTTGTAGGAGGTATGTAGTTACGAATGCAAGGTATAGTGATAAGTCATGGTATAATGGAGTGAACAGGCTATTATGCAAACATGATCTGCAAACGTCGCAGGACTAGAGCTTGCCTGCAAACCATATGGCAGGTGATGGTGGAGGAAGGAAATTTTCATCGTTCTCATACGTGTCATTGGAACCACCATCGTCGATTGTTTCTTCATCCACGAAGGAAGTAGAGGCAAAATCAGAATCGATATGCTCGATAAAGCGGGAACCACAGTCGGCTGCGATCCTGGTGGCAGAAGAAGGAGGACAGGAGTCAGGAGTAAGGATTTGATTGCTCGCTGGATATTGAGGTTCAATTTCTTGGAGCATATCCATTACTGGAGAGACTCCGGGCCCCGATTCTTCCCATTCGAGTGAGACGGGTTTGGGGATGGGATCATTGAGGGCGGTGCTGTGCCTTGATGAACGCCTCTGATAAAAAAATCCTGGAATGATTTTCTTTATCTTGCCATATGACCTTTTTCGAAAAGCGTTTCCCAACCAGGCGGACATGCCTTCGAACCACCTATGGTTAGCTTTCCCGGCATCGGAGCTATAATCACTGAAGTGAGATCGTGGGACAGAGATGGGAGTGCTAAGCACCGAAGCATCTGATGTGAAGTAACTGGCATCGCTGTTACTGAAGATGGATGCTGGCGAACGATTGAGAGGGTAATCACTCTGCCAATGAAAGTGTGCATCTGTGGCACCAGGTGAGTTTTTTTGCCTGTCAAATGATGACGCTGGAGAGGAGGGTGCGAGGCTATGCCAGGTCTTTTGATGTGAGCCTCTCCAGTCACCCCATGTGCCATTAACATCTTGCGCCTCAGATGGGGTACCAAGGTGTGAGTAATATGAAGTGATTGGAGAAGAGGTCATCCGCGATTTCATGTCCTCCCTCCCTTCGAAGTTACTATGCGAAGGCCATATGTTTTTTCCGGTATTCGAATCCATGTCGAAACTTAGCTCCTCCATGACCGGTCCAGAGACGGTAAGACCAAGCGATGAGTTGGGCGGCGACTCCAGCCTATCCTCCATGTCTCGAAGATCCTTTGGTGCTACATGCCGGGTATAATTTAGAATGTTGGATGATGATTCGAATCTGCTCGTATAGGGAGTAATCTCCTGTGATCTTGGTAGAAAAGGTTGACTTTGGTGAAGTAGAAGGCCAGCCTCGATGCCTTGTCCTGCGATGTTTTGCACAGCTTCCCCGTAACTTCTTTGCGAGAATCTCAAGACTCTAGATGGGGAAGCAAACGCGAGTCCGACTTCCTTGGCACCAACGGTTTCAGTAATGAATCGACCAGGTAGTTCATCTATTCTTGATAGATTCTCCTCGGTCGACTGCAAGCTTCTTGAGTATGTATTGCCTCGTAATGCGGACCTGCGCACGAGAGAAGGCCTGATGGATACAGGCCTGACAGGCACGGGGAGGTTGTCGAAAGTTGGATTAACGATACAATCTTGTTCATCATACTGAAGCCCGTTGTTATTCTCAATGGCTTGAGAAGCGGGGTTGACGCCATCATAAGCTTTGGAAGTTTCTGTCTCCTCGGCAACATCGTGGTCGACTTGAGCTTCAGAAGGTTGGGGAGTAGTCGAGGGAATGGGATATGATAATGAATGAGAATCTGGAATGCTGGTAATATCTTTTTGCTTGGAAATCCGGGTAATAACGGGCAGTGAAGGTTCCGATCTTGAAGACCTTGTTGGAATAGTCCACCTGTTGTAGTCCCGGATTGGAACGAGAGAGCTCTATGACGGAATGTTAGTAAATTTAGTTCATTCGGTATAACCAGAAACTGCTTACGGTGCTGTCTCGATACCTCGAAACTCGCTGAACCGTATCTTGGCAATTGCTTTGAAGTGAGCCTTTACACCACATAAGCTCCTTTCTCAGCGACATGTTGTCGCGGCGAAGAATCGTGTTCTCTTGCATTAGTTCTGCGGAATATACAGAGCATGATTAGTCTTGAACCTATCAAGGTTAACAAAGTAGCTCACTTTGGATCAGCATCTGCAGATCGTCTGCGACAATTTGGGGAGTCGTCATTTTAGCCTAGACCAAAAGAGCTTGAGGACTCTCTTAGGTCAGATGAACTGTAGTGACGACTTGAGAGCTCAAGAGTTGGAATACTGAGAGAATAATGACTGCGGCAACGAGAATGACGCAGAAAAGACTACTAGTAATAGCCAGAGGGCAGCTCCTTGCGTCTGAAAAACAATCCTAAACTGGGTCAGCCCTGTGACAGTCGTATTCGAAATTGACCTCGGGGCAAGTACCCCAACAAAGGTAAACGGCTCAGAATCGAATGTCTACCGGCTCCATAACAGGAGCGTGTCAAGATATTTCTGAATGGCTAAAAGATGTATACTGTCGCGATAAGTGCAGTAGTCCCGAATCCTGAACTATATAATGTGTGGTCAGCCTCGACCTTCCAGGTCATTGTCACGTGCCTATTAGAGTGATCATTCGTCCGATCCTATTTAGAAAGAAGAACGTAACATGATAAAGCCTAACTTTAAACATGTGAACGGATGATAACACAGAAGTGGGGAGATGAATGGGTTAAGATACAAGATGAAACTGCTCGTAATCGATGCAAGTTGACCGTCTCACACGGTTTGAATATCCAGAGTTCTATCATTATGCCAATCTACACTGCCGTATTACACTTTCAACACTTAACCTCTGTATATTCACTAGTAATTCCATCGTTGAAAATAATCGTGGTGAGTATTTTGTGAGTAGTAAGTCATATTATCTCAAAATCCACCCTGCTGAGTCGTGTCCTAATTGCTGTCCTCTGGGATCACTCCGCTCTGATTCTGTCAGTGCAGAGTTAGTATGTGTTCATAGCACCAGATGTGCTGACGCACCTTCGCAGAGTCGAATGGGTTCAATCCAGATGCCACTCTGCTTGCGCTGACCATTGAGCTCCAATCCAATGTCTCGAACTTTCTTTCCTCCAGGGCTGTGGAGTTATGGATTGCTCGAGCGGTCAGGAGATGTTGATGAGTCTGTTAATTTGGGGTAGTCGAGTCATTTATCGTGCTTCATATCGATATGGAGTGGACTCACAATGTCAAGGATGGGGGCTGGGGCGTTTATCTGAGATGCTAGACGCTGGGCGTGGCTAAACAAGGCGACGTGATCAATACTAGAACTCATTCCAAAATCACTAGTGCACTCACTGCACATCTTTTATGCCACCATCTAGAGAAAAGCCGGTGTTACCATTGAAGTCGTTATTGAGAATACGGTTGGAATAGTTGAGAATACTGGATGAAGAATCGTAAATCAGCAAATGATCCTAAATGTGGGAAGTATGGCTTACGATGGGGTAGGTGAAAACTCTACAAGAATGATAGCAGTTCAGAAATGTGATGTCCTGTATATTTGTATCATCTCACCTTGAATCCATTCGAAAAACTTTGGGGAGATTACGATTAGCTACAACTTAGGGGCTAACTTCGGATCCGACTTACCGTGGTCATGCCAACTCCCGCCTTCTCGGCCAAAGTAAATGATTCCGCCAATAGCTCAATTGCTATCATGAGAAGTCAGTATCAATATGATATGTAAGTCAGCGGAATTAACTGACTTCCCGCAATGTAGGAGTTTCCAATAAGCTTGAATGTTGTTGCTTTCTCCACATTTCCGCCGAGATCAATAACCTTTCTGCCGACTGCAGGTACGAACAGATAGGCTACCTCTTTCTTTGCTCTGTATTCCCCAGCGAGGACCACCAGGAGTTGAGCTTTATCGGCAGCAACAGGTGCGCCAAACACAGGAGCAGCAACAAAGAAAGTATGTGGGATAGCGGAGAGCATCGAATCCAGGTGACCTGTGAGAGTCGGGAATACAGTACTTGTATCCACGATAATTTTGGGCTTGGGTTTCCCATCATGATGCCCTCGTTCATTATCCTGATTCCAAACACGTGAAATAAGTTACACGGGTCAGTTCTTCGGTGGCGTAGAGTGTCTTACAGTCAGAGCAGTAGCGATCTTTTGATAAACCTCTTCCACTACTTTGTCGTTGGAAAGAGATGTAATAACGATGTCGCAAGCAGCTGCAACCTCCTCGATAGTCTCAACGATTTTGATTGATATGATACCTCCGCCTTCGCTCGCAGATCGTTCTTCGATCTCAGCAACGAGCTTTTCAGCTTTTTCTTTGGTTCGGTTATAGAGAATCATTCCTCTGTTATTTGGAACTTTGGAAAGGTGAAGGGCCATATTTCGAGCCAAGGGATACCCAATGTTCCCAAGACCGATAATGCCCACCAAAGTTGGGTGTTGCGACGGTGTGGGAGGTCGGGAGTATGGCAGCTCATGAGAGACAGCCCGTTGAGCAGTCAGATGTGAACCACTAGACATGATGTACTGAAACTGATGGGATGATGGTGATACAAGTAAGAGAGGATGAGATGGGAAAACGTCAGATCTGGTCTTAATGAGAACCTGGGACCCTCAGAAATGACGCACACTATATATCTTCAGTCACGTGATAAACTTAAGTCTGAGTCCAGTGGTTTTGCGGGATAAGATTGTGGCTGTTGCACCGGAAGAACTGTTAACAACACGTTTTGAAAAACGATGAGGGCGGGGTATCGGTCTAGGTGAACCCCCATTGAGGAGTTGAGGAGTTGTCAACTGGGGAGGATAAACCAATTGGCTGCCACATGAATATCCAATAATATATCAAAGTCACCAATTTTTTTGCACTCCACCCCAAAGCATCTAGACAGGAGGTGCGCCCCAACGGCGCCAAGAACACGCAAAGCGCTGAAACGCCCATCGCTTATGATTGAATAACCGATCAGGTTTGAATTGTATTTCGTGGATGTAATACGCCAAAATACGTCAAGAAATTAGACCATGATCATGCGACATAAAATAAGACAAGTTGCAGGTAATGAAATGAGAATAGAAAATTGAGTTTTTGCATGTTGACGATAAGGGTATGGAGAAACGAGAAGAAAAAAGAAAGGAGGAGAGCGGTGCGTAACAATAATATGAGAGAGGTGGTTAAGTTGCGGTGCCGAGCTATAAAGCGGCTTTTTTCGTGGCTTCTATGATGGGAGAACACTGTCCACAGAAAAGAAACAAGTCTCAAAGGCAAATGGTGGAGCATGAAAAACGGAAACAGGCCCCATGATGATAAGATATAGAAGACAATGCCGACATGATAGAAGGTTGAGCGGATGAGAACGAAACAAAGAGATATTTTACAAAACACAAAACGAAACACCAAAGAAACAAAGCGAGCCAAATGAATTAGTGAGAGAAAAAAAAACAATAGTATGAGAGAGGTGTGGGGGATAGAGGGGGGAAGACTGGGGGGAGATGACAGTTCAACCCAAAAGATCTTTCAATGATTTAGGCGGTGGTGGACCTTGACGACTGCTTTCGGAATCTTCTACTTTCTTCTGCCACTTATTAATGAGATTGGCGACACCTTGAAATGGTCTTTCAGGTGAAGGTGAATGAGGGTGTGGGAGTTCAGAACGGGATGGAATAGGGATGGATTCAATGGATGCGGTCTGGGGTTGTAGGAAATGAGGTTCGCTCTGCTCTACAGGTAGAGGAACAGCGATGGGTCCGGGGGAGTTAGTTAGTCGAGCCACATTTGCTGGAGATGACGATCGAGGCCTTTGCGGCTGTTCGGCGGATGCGGCGGTGGAGGTAGATCCCCTAGGAGCGAATGGAGTAGGCTTAGCACCGGGCACATCCAGCTTTCTCCCAAACGTAGTTTCAACAGGCGATGCTCGAGGAGAAGGCCGGGGTGACGGACGCGGGGAAGGAACTTTCCTACTCTTGCCAGTATTTGAAATAGGAATAGTCGGAGACGTAGGTGACTTTCGGCCTGTGGAGGAAGAAGCAGTGGCGGTGACCGGGGAAAGAAGAGATGGTCCAACATTTCCTCCAGCAACCTTGAGCGCAGCCGGTTTGCTAGGAGGCGTAGGTCCAGGTCCATGTGCTCCAACACTGGTCGATCTACTTTTAGTGAAACCAGATTTACCAGGGCTGGTATTCAGTCCAGCTGTAATTGGACCCGACTTGGTAGGAGGTAAGCCACCAGAAGCACGCAAAGCCTCATACTTGGACACGATATCAGAGATGGAGCCTCTTCGAGCGCCATGTCCGCCATGCATACGAGATCCCTCGGGAATCGATTCCGAAGCGGCGGAAGGAGAGCTGAGATGTGAGAATCCCGTAGCTGACGCAGACGGGGATGAAGCGAGGAACATGGATTGAGGTCTCTTCCTATCATCAGAGGGAGTACCGCGAGACGTCGGGAACCTGAGTTGAGAACCTCCTCCAGTGACTTGATTCGAAGGTTTAGGAGTTCCAGGAGCTGACTCGTCCTTGACATCAACCAAATCATAAGCGGAATTCTTCCTTCCATGCTTCTGAACTGGTTGCTGCTTCTTTTCAGGCTCAAAGTCAATGAGATCATACGCCGAACGACGTTTCGAAATCGGCTGATGTTGTCGATCTCCAGTCTTTAAAGCCTTGGGCGTAACATCTCCAGATGCTCTTCCAGGACTCGCAGGAAACCTGCTCCTCGTCGTAGTCGCTTCTTCAGGTCCTTCATCACCGCTAGACTCTACGGACATCTTCCTTTGAGGCTTTGGAGCAGGAGCAATCAAAGATCCACGCATTCCACCAGTGAACGAGCTCCGAACACCAGTACCTTGACTCCCAGTCCGTTGCGTAGACTCCGAAGTCGTGTACGCTCCAGTCCGATTCTGGAAACTGGGCTTCTTCTGGACAACCTTCTGAGTAGTTGAATCGCGGGGAGGACTATCATCTCCGGTCAACCAATCCTTTGCCTGCTTCGGCGTCACCAGATTCGTTCCTGTCCTTTCAGCAATAGGCTTTGGCGTCGTCGGCTGTGCTTGTGGTCTAGGAGGTAAAGGTGGTTCCTTTGGTGTGACTCCAACCGCTCCTCCAATCAAATTCAAACTGCTCCGTCTCCTCACCATCCTTCCACCATATCCAAGTCCCTCACTCCTATTATTATCTCTCATAGCCGTACCCGTAGTATGTTGACTCCTCGCACCGCCACCCATTCCAACACCACCATAAAACTTGGCTACATATCCGCCTGCGGATCCAGGTCCAACGTCGGTCGTAAGACGAGAATGACTCGTGGTAGATGGCTGTGGTGTGAGCGCAGGCCTTCTAAGTGGCTGCGTCTGAGACAGAGTAGGTGCTAACCCCTGATTAGATGAAATTCTAGGCGATGAAAGAGATACAGCTCCAGGACTAAGACTTTGTTCGTGCTGACTGATGAAATCTTCGAGCGCAGGGAACCTCTCCTCTATGGACAACTCTGTGTCAGGTACAGGAGAAACCGACGGTTTAGTAGTTCCTTGTGCTCCAAAATATCCACCAGATCCAAAAGACGAACTCAAGTTAGCTCCAGGCGACGGCGTCCTCTTGGACGTATCCCCTACAGCTGAACCAGGACTCAAAAGTCCAGCAACCGGCGAAAGTGTTGCTCCTCCACCCAAACCCAACGAAGACGAAGAGGGAGACGATGACATCAACATGCTCATTGGTCTCGGACTCTTTTTGACTCCAAACCCAGGTCCCATCAATCCATCAAATGCATCCCTTTTTGCAATTCCTGAACTTCCACTTCCCAAAAACGAATCATCAAATCCACCGCCATTGCCACCTCCTCCAGCGTTACCCTTTAACCTCCACGCTTCCAGCTCATTTTCCTCATTCCCATTAGACCTCCACCTACCGGTACCGGTATTGGCGCTGGTCCCATATGCATTTGTGGTGGAGCTGGATACATTTGATACATCTGGGTTCCTCCTGGTGGGCCCTGAGTTAGAGGTGGTGTCGATAACCCCGCTGGGAGTGTTGCTGATCTCGAAGGCGGACCCGGTCTTGCTTTTTGCAGCTTGGCTCCCGGTACCCCTTGTTGTCCCCGCTTCGACTCCGAAATCATAGGTGGAACTGAATAACCCTGTCGACCAACTAGGAGGTCCATTGTCCGACTTCTCTGCTTCCCTCTCTCCTCCTGGCTTTGCCCACCGCTGCTGCTGGATGTCGAGCTTGTCGATGATGTCGATTGTGGAGGAGGGAAGTAATGAGGAGCTGAGGTTTGTTGAGGTGTACTTGGATAGCTCGCCGGAGGACTTGTCACGATCTTGACGTTGTGAGGTTGAGACATCAGAGGAGCGGAATTGGGTTGTTGAGGGATGTAGTACTTCATCGGTGGCTCCCCTGGGTGTTGGACGACCACGACGCATTGGTTCGATGGCGTCAAATACCTGTAATTCCAATTTAGTAATGTAAAAAAAACGATATTAGTGTACTTTCACTCACTTGTTGTCGTATTGCAGCTGGATTTGTGGCGGAGGAGGTTGAATGCCCGGAGGTGGGACCACTATCTGCGGCGGTACGATTCGAAGTTCCCGATGCGAAGTGCTGTGGTGGTGCCCGTGCTTGGGTCGAGGTAACGGGGGCGTACCGACCGGTGTGGGTGCTGGGGCTGGCGGAAGAGCGGGGGACCTCGATGGCCTTGACACTGAGGTTTGATACCGCGTCGATACCGGACGTGGCATTGGGATATCCAGATCGTGGCGCTGAGGATGACGCTTGTAACGGCGAAGAAGAAATAGTGGGTGGAGGATTCTGATTAGATATTGGTTTTGAATTCAGAGGAAATGCGATCATGAGGAGGGGGTGGCACCTCAGATGGATAGTGAAATGATGGACTTACACCGTACGTGTATTGAGAGGTAGTGCCTCTCATCCGATGCACAGTTTCGAGCAGTGAAAAGACTGATGGCCGAGATTTGCCGCTCTCTTGCAGCATGGAGCCTACATTGGAAATGTGAAAAGAATCAAAAAAAAAGGTCAGTAATGTGACCTCGAGTCGAAAATAGTGATCAAAGACAAAACAGGGAAGACAAAAACGAGGCTGGTGAGAAATCGGATGGGTGCACCGAAACAACGTTTTATGGCGTGTGAGAACTGGGTGTGTGGAAACAAAGTTTCTGGGGCGGGAGGTCTTATGGTAGGAAAGAGAGCTCACCGATGAGTCCGATCAGCCGAGATGAGTAGACCGGATATGAAGGAATCTTGTAAGAAACGTTGAGAATAGCGAGCGGACCATGTTCCTCAAATGGGGTGGTGTAATAACAAAGCTTGTAAAGAAGGACCCCAAGTGCCCAAACGTCTAATTAGCCGGAGCGGAGAACAGACCGGGAGTGAGATGCGAGCTGTCAGTTATGCGATGATGGAACTACGCACCCGATTTCTCGTCGATTGGACGGCGAAGATAGGGATCAACCATTTCAGGGGCACGGTATTGGAGAGTCGTATGCCGATTAAGATCGTGCTCGAGGGCGCGAATCTCGGCGGTATTCGCAGGGGGACGAGTGGCTGCGGTGGCCGAAGATCCGAAGTCGCAAAGCTTGAATGACATGGGACCTGCTTGAAGAATGTTCTCTACTTTGAGATCCCTGTGGAGAAGCGGTGGCTTGTGGTTGTGCATATAGGCGACACCTTCGCAGACATCGACGAAAATCTGGAGAATCTCTGGTTCTGTGAGACGTTCCCTGAGACGCCTGTTCATCATGTCGATGATGCCACCGCCTTGACAGAATTCCATGAGTATGTAGACTTCATGCCTGCCATCTGGTAATGCAAAGGTAGCAGAATCTATTAAATGCACGATATTGGAATGACCGCGGAGGAGACGCTGCAAATACGTGTGAGGCTAGTAGTCGAGATTGGAATAGCACAGCAAAACTGACCATGACATCGACCTCTTTCTGAACCTCGCCAAGCATGACATTGTCAGAGACAGCTATTCGCTTAAGAACATGCTGAGTAGTGCCATGAATGGGAGCGGGTGTTCTGACGAGATAGACGGTCGCAAATCCACCTTGACGACGAAAAATGAAAAAAATGAATTTCTTGGAATGACATACACACATACCTTGAGAGAGATACCTCTCTACGGTGACAATATGATGCTTGAGCTGTATTGTCTGACCTGGGAGCAACTGGCCATGATGTTGTGGTTGATGTTGTACATAGACAACCCCAGGAGGGGCCATCTGGGGAGGATAGACGGCGGCCATGTCAAGGCTGCGCGGGGAAGAAGAGAGTGAAAGGCGCGAACAGGAGAAAAGAGGGCGAGTGTTTATATCCCGAGGGTGGTGCGCATGCAAAAGTGCCTTTATAGGAGTTTGTCGAATGGGATCAGGTTCCAAACGGTCGGGAACAGGCATTTTCATCTCTCCTTTTCTACGCTTTTTGGGTCAACAAAAAGGGCCCTAAAAATTAAACATCCCCCGTTTCAAGACAAAAGCATTCCTTGTGCGATACAAAATGTAAATCACAAGTATCACAATGTATATTGCTCCTCTTCACTCTCACTTCTGACGTAACACCGGATCCGAAGACGCTCAGCGTTTAAGCATCATTTTCAGCATCATTTGCCCCACAGCATCATCGCATATCGATCCATTGGACAAGTCAAAAGGGTCTCACCTCATTTGGTCGACGTATTTCCCTCATTGGCAAATTGTCTCTTCTCCCTTGCAATACACCTTCACTTTCCACACTCGCATAAGGTCTTTTTCCCTCACCTCTCATGCATTCACCACCACACGCGCGTGATTCACTCCTCAGAATGTTTCTCTGGAGCTGATATACCTCGATGTCTAGGTTTGTCGGACGAATCCGCTGTGCCGGTTATAAACATCTCAACATCGCATCGGTGTCAACATTTCTACGGATATCGCCCCTCTCTCATCATTGCCTCTTTCAATCAGACTGCGACAAAAGATCGGCGCTCGCAAGAAGGCGGTAGAGGCTTATCTGGGCAGATGACTGTGCCTGTCATATCCCATGATTCGTCTTACCTTCGTATTGCCCCTGATCTTATCAGCTATTATACTATAACCTTTGGTCCACCTTGCTTCCGCTTAGATAGTCGAATACCTAATACTACTCTACGGAAATCTTACCCTGATTTAAGATCCCTCACAAATAGGTCCTTCAGCTTATCATGTATTTCCCAACCTTCTGTTTCCATTTCAATTTCCATGGAAGTCTCATCGTATCCCAACAACAACGTTACCCCAACCACTTCTTTCCAATTCTAGAGCTACCGTTGTCAACTTACCTCTATCGAAAAAAAGATAAGCAACATTCCTCAAGAGGTGGCGAGGGCCAAACTTTGGATAAAGCTCGTATCCTCTGTTCGAATCTATCTCACGCAGTTTCTCATTGACTCAATATCGAACATCCCGTACGAAATCTCTCATAACCCCTCTTGATATAGGAATCCGCCATAAAGATCCAAGGTCTCCCCCTGAGGAGATCGATGGCGTCATATGGCCAGTTCGTAAGGAGGAGGGTCCAGGCAATTCCATGGGTGGCCGGGGAGTAGAAACAAATCGGAACATAATTCGACGTTTCCGCAGACCACTTCTGGTGCGCTCCGGAGACGTCCAGTTCGAAGCACTAGCCATCGCATTGCAAAGTCGGCGCGAACCTAAACATTTAGCTCCAAAGATTCTGGACCACCATCGACAGCTGCGTCTGGTTATAGTGGTTAGAGGACCCCACCGCTCCAAATGATCGTCGTGTCTCCTCCCCATTCGCCATTCCTCACCACTCGTTATGTACACCGGAACATCGGATGGTCAACAATGTGTGCTTGAACAGGTGACTATCTAGCGAACAGGGTGGCTTATCGGCTCAACCGCTCCGATATTATGGAGCATGCAGAAGAATCCTGAAAGGCCTCCCGGCATGCCATATTGAAAGACCCAGGAAACCTTAATCGGCGTGACTTTAGTAAGTACTCTCGTGAAATTTACGCATTCCGAAAAGGATCTTTTATGAAAAACATGGCACCTTGAGGCGTCGGATATTGGTCTTGAGCTCCAACAGAAGTTACGAGGTCATTTTATTTTTTTCTCAACCACCTGAACATTCACATACTTCGTCATCATCGTCATTCAAGAACATGTCATACAACGTCAGTACTAACACGGACACAACTCTCTTAAGACGTACAAAAATGGTGAGTGGAGTTGAGCCCTTTAGGATCTCGTGACTATAGATGTCATTCACACCATGTAAAGCCGAAACTTAATTGTCGCAAAAGAAAAAAAATGCTATTCTCTCTCAACTATTTTACTTTCGCATCGTGCCACGCCTTCAAAGCATGCCTTGACGGATCCAGCGGAAATGGAGCAGACATTATCTTTAGAAGCTCGTAATTAAGCTTTCCGTTCAGGATCGCTACAATAAAGTACGTGCACGATGTCTTGTAGCCATCTTCCCTGAAGCCATCCAACGCAAATGCAACCCCAACCGTTTTCAAAGGCGCTGAGAACAACTTCCAGCCATCAAGAAGACCTTCATCAAAACCCTACTTGGTCGCTCACAGTAGAATCTCTAAACCGTGGAAAAGCGGGCATCATACGATGTGCCTGAACGTGACAAAAATTCTTGCGCGACTGCGAGCTAATCGGCCCACTTTTTGTCTCTTGCTCATTTTTCTCTCATCACATCAGGTTTCGTCTGGTCCCCTGGGTTTGATATTTAACCCAAACTATAGAAGGTTCTCTTTTATTCTTTCGATCTATCCTCTTTACGATGGCGACGACGAAAGTTCAGAAAGTTGCTATGAACGGTTCCGCTTATCCAACTTCACATTCCACATCATGTTCCTCGTCGTGCGGAAGGAAATTGGGTATTTATTCGATATGTCTCATCGCATTCTATTTCCTTTGCAGTTTCTTGGACACTATCAAGGTAACGTCGTCGATCGAAAATGTTTCACGAACATCGAAATGAAATTCCTGACGCGTCTTATTTTTTTTTTTTGAAACAGGATCGATGGTACATCCTTGACACGACCGAATTGCATATCCTTGCTCAAGACGCTATTAGACTTAATCCTGGTGACACGGGAAAGATAATATCACACATTGTTTCAAATCTTACCGAAACCCATGGATTGAAGCATATCAATCCTCGTCAAGACGAATGGGTATTCAACAATGCTGGAGGTGCCATGGGGTAAGTCATCTGTTAATACCAAGTCGACGTCAGACTTATGAAATTACTTGCAGAGCCATGTATGTCATTCACGCGTCAATCACGGAATATCTTATCATCTTTGGCACGCCTATCGGAACAGAGGGACACACTGGCAGACATACTGCTGATGACTACTTCCATATCCTCGAGGGTGAACAATGGGCATACACCCCACCTTCTTTGGAAAAGGAAGTCTATGGTCCAGGATCCGTTCATCATCTTCCTCGCGGTACCGTTAAACAATACAAAATGCACGAGGGTTGCTTCGCTTTGGAATACGCAAGAGGTTTGTCACTTCATTCATCATCATCTAAGGACCATAGACTCAAAATCGTTATTTCCTTAGGCTGGATCCCACTCATGCTTCCTTTCGGATTCGCTGACAGTCTCACTTCCACGCTTGATATTCCGACTCTCTGGTGGACCGTTTGGATCACTGGCCGAGAGATGATTAAAAATTTGTCTTACGGAAAGATTTGATTTACAAGGATGATAGGATGATCTTTCTTGTGCTGCCTAAAACTATCTTTATATATCGCTTCTTAGATCTCGTTCTGCAATAGACGTTTTCGCGATGATTCCTCGTAGTTTAGTGTGATCTTGATCACTTGTGTGTGGGATACAGCTTGGAAACGAGCACTATGCGTGATGCAGAACAGAAATTCGGCTTCGTTACTACCCCCAAGGTGGCGGGTCGGCGGAGGCTGTCACGAAGATTGATGCCGCGTATCGCAGCTCTTTAAGCAACAAACTCGACTTCTATCGTCGAGGAGAGTCCCAGGATACGATCAAAAGCAGGTTCTTTATACCTTGATTGAAAGCGAGTTGGGTTAGTCACACAGCGTCTTATATAATCAAATTCTCATCTCCGCCTTTTTGGAATAGGTGACGCGGGTTACGCGCTCGTCCATATTACAATATGGCTACAGCAATCGCCACCTCTAACACAAACACTACTGACTGGCAAGATCGGTACCACTATGTAGATCAGATCTTGGAAAATCCAGGTCCACGTACAGATGAAGCCTTTGCTGCAGGTGACACGGTGAGTTCAAAGTTATTTCACCACCACCCATTCGTGTACCACACCCCGAATTGTGGCTTTGTCTTATACCTCGGCTTCGGTTTTTGTCCCTACAGGTAAAATCATTCTTGAGAGAACAATGCAAGATCCTCGTTATTGGAGCGGGAGGCTTAGGATGCGAGATATTGGCAAATCTGGCTTTGATGGGCTTCAAGGACATTCACGTTATTGATATGGATACCATCGACATTAGTAATCTCAACCGACAGTTCTTGTTCCGGTGAGCTACCGACGCGAGTTTAATATCAAGTCAAGTCTGAAACAATATACTGGCCTTCAGTCCAAAGGATGTAGGGAAACCCAAGGCTACCGTTGCAGCTGAGTTCATTATGAAGCGCGTTCCCGGTGTGAAAGTTACTCCGTGAGTTCTTTACCAAATTACATTGCTGCCAAGGATCATAATATCGTACTAGTTATTATGGCAAAATCCAAGACAAGGACGACGATTATTACATGCAGTTCAATCTTGTCATCTGTGGACTTGACTCCGTCGAGGCTCGCCGTTGGATAAATGCCACACTTGTCAACCTGGTTGATCCTGAAAATCCAGAGTCTCTCAAACCTCTCATCGATGGTGGAACAGAAGGTACGTTTCCTGACACATTTATTCTATTAACGTAAAGTTGACACCGATTCCGTTTACAGGTTTCAAAGGTCAATCGAGAGTCATCTTCCCTTCGATCAGTTCTTGCTATGAATGTTCCCTGGATATGTTGAACAAACCAACTGCTTTCCCGATTTGCACCATTGCCAACACTCCAAGATTGCCAGAGCATTGCATCGAATGGGCATCTGTCCTGGAATGGCCAAAGGTTCACGGAGGTAAGCACTCTCTTAGCTATCGTTTGTTCCACTGACAAACCTCGTTTTGTAGAGAAGAAGATGGACACTGACGACCCGGAGCACATTACATGGATTTACAAAGTCGCTGCAGCACGTGCCAAAGAATTCAAAATCGAAGGAGTTACATGGTCACTTACTCAAGGCGTCGTGAAAAATATCATTCCAGCAATCGCCTCCACTAATGCCATCATAGCTGCTTCATGCTGCAATGAAGCGTTCAAAATCGCCACCACAGCAGCTCAGTACCTCAATAATTACTTCATGCTTATCGGAACAGACGGCATCTATACATATACCTTTGAGCACGAGAAGCGACCAGAATGTCCTGTTTGCGGTGGTGAAACAATAGATGTAGAAGTATCCAAGGAATGGACCTTGGATCGACTCATAGAATGGCTGGTTGAAAAGCAGGATATGTGCGTACTCGGTTTCCTTTTCTCTCATTTGCATCTCCCTAACTTGATTGCATCATCTCAGCCAAATCAAGAAGCCATCTCTTTCACATTCAGGGGGCAAGCCAATTTATTTCCAAGCCCCCCCTCAGATCGAGCTTGCGACAAGACCAAATTTGGAGAAGAAAGTGATAGAGTTGGTGGAGGATGGAGGTGAAATAAATGTCACGGCCACCACATTACCATTTTCCCTGTCTCTAAGAATCAAGTATATCTGAAGGGTATAGCTTTGAACAATCCATTGTGAATGTAGATATGAGAGGGTAGATATGGAAGGGGCATTATGACCTATTTTGGTACTAGACTGTCTAGGAGGGTAGAGCCGTTTATGATCCCAGTGGTTGCGATCAAGTACTTTCGACCTGTTTCATTCATGGATTAGAAATCGCCAACAACTGAACTCGAACTTCCAATTACCTCGGGTGTGCTGGCTCATCCACCTCAAACATGCGATCTCGGTGTAAGTGCATCCACCGAGGAAGAAAACCAATGTGGTGGCAGTTCTCTCACTTGTCAGGGCTATTCGGTGTTGGACATTAGCATCCCAAAGGACAGCTTGAGCATGGTGAACGTACGACTTGGCATGCTTGGCACTTTTGAAGCATCAGTCCCCACTTGAGACTCGTCAACAACCTCTCCAGGTATCAGCTTCAACGCATCCTCAAAACCTTTCCAGCCAGTAATCGGATGCGCCGCAACCTTTTCCGGTTTTCCATCTGATGCTCCGGGCAATGGCGCCTCTCCGGCACCACCATTCTTGCGATTAAGGTTAGTCAACAGTGCGCCTTTCATAGTAGCTGCCTGAATAATCCGTATGCTCAAGGGTGCATATCCAGAGTAGGTGAAAGAGATGTCCGATGGATTGGCTTCGGGCGTATCAGATAATAAACGGAACGATTTTCGGATAGGAGGGAAGGAAGCGGGCAGTTTAACCTGGAACTGTCGACTGGTGGTTGATTTAGGTACTGGGTTAGGGGTTAACAACGTCAAGGCCGGGAGGGAGATAAGAAGGGGAAGGTATTTGTATCCATATGTCTGAGGCTACATTTCAGAATTTGAAGCACAAGAATCAGACTCGCAACATACCTGCACAATGTCACGCTTGATATTTTCAAGAGTCTTGAGCTTGATGCCTCCTGTCGTAAGATTTGCAAGACAAAGCAACCTTAGAACAAGCTGAACAGGAGCTTGCTGAGCAATTAGATCCTCAATTGCAGCGACCTGCGTGGTCGGTTCATAGGACGCGGTTAAATCTAATAATAGAGCTGTAAGGCATCAAGTCAATGACATAGTATCTGAGAACCTACTCTGTTGAATTTCCAAGCTTTTATTGAAGATATCCGTGCGTGTTGATGGGGTAATTTGCTCGGAAAGACGGATATCTGTCGTTATTATGCATTAGAAGATTGGGTGAATCAAATTTCTGAATACGAACGCAGTTGAAGGGATTGTTGTTCGTTCTGGAGACCTCCTAGCTTTCCAACAAACTCGCGTAACTGCGCAACGGTTTGGGCTTGATGTCTTTCCTACAAGAATCTTACTCGTTAGAGGTGCAGTAACAAGAGAAAACTTGGAATCACCTTGTATTCTTCGTCCAGCCTGCGGGCCTCCTTATTCAACTTAGGCCCAATTGCCACAAAATGAAGGTCCCGCAACTGACCAAAGAGCAGGTCACTGGTCGCGGTCAGATGATGCTTCTTTTTCTTTGCCGGAGTGGCCGTGGTTACGGGAAGCGCAGTTGATGACGATGCACCTGGTGTCGAAGAAGAGGCGGTGCTCGGCTGCTGAGGATTTAGCAAAGAGGCGTCAAGTTCGACATGAGCTTCAAGGACATGGTGTTCATGAGTATCAGCTGGTCCCAGTCAATTCGGTACTTACAATTTTTGATCCCCATAAACTCGTCAATGAGTCCTTGATAAGTCAATTGAGTGAGTAAAGGGGTTATCAAGTCCACGCTTCGGTCGATGATCACTAGACTATCGAATACGTCCGATGGGGTTGAAAGACGGGCATTGTTGGATGACGAGTTCGGAGGATAAGCACGCAGGTGAACCAATAATGAAGCTAATTTCTAAAGATCGCATAAGCTGTGAAGGGGGTTTAAACGGCGAAATACGTACCTTGGCGGCATCTCCTTTGCCTAAGATGCGAGGAAAGACACCATATGCCTGCTGTATGGTGATGAGAGCTTGAGCTGCATAGTAGATAGATGTTTCGTCTCCCTCCTGTTTGTGGTGACCCCAATTTAGTCAAATTCTACGCATCTCAGCTTGGTGCCGTACCATGAAGATCTCTCGGAACGTGTTTTCGTACTCCAGGCTCACTAGGTCATCCTCAAGCGGTATAAACTCCAGCTTATAGGAAGATATTGTGACTTCCCCAAATACACCCTCTTCTTCCAGCACACGATCACAAAGTGTCGTTCGGCGGGGTACTAATACCAACGTATAAGTGTGAGGCGATGTCGACGATGCCAAACCCTTTATCTGGTCTTCCCAATGGTGTCAGAGTTATCTCAGAAATGATTAGAGGTAAAGGACTGACTGGCTATTATTTTCATCCATTTGATATGAGGGCGGCAGAGGTAGACGACATTTGTGGTTGTAACGTTCAGCGATACGTCCTCCAACCAGAACATCTTGTCGACTCCATGATGCTGAAGACGGGCATAAGGGTAATAGATATAAGTTGGACTGCAGCATGCTCACCTTAAGTAATGCGACTTCGGTTACTAGACCCAATGGTCCTGCCAACGAAGGATCCAGCACTAATGTTTTGGCACCATTAACCTAATTTATGCCCTTAGCAAAACATACGCCAATTAATTCAAGACCGGAAGATACCGAGTTCAGAGTATCGACGAGGGCCCTTTTTGCTATCTCCTTGAGCACATTGACATCTATGGAAGCCTCCGACTCCTCTGGTTTGGAAGTATCAGCATCCGTTTCAGATGGAGGTGGTGGGTGAGCAGGATGTAAGGAGTCGGTAGTGAGATGAGGTGCAGACATCTAATCCATAGTTTCATCAGTATGAAATCGATACGAGAATGACTATAGGCGGATTCAACTTACAAAACCAGTATTAAGGTGGTCGTTCGTCTGTTCGAATGTCGGAGCTAGTGGGTCGGAACAATATTTCCATGTCCGATTCCGCCACTCCGACACGTGCCCTTCCGCCTGCTTTCGGTCTTGACCAGGTAATTGGTTTACTCGTCAAGGGGCACTCTCAGCCTCATCAAGCAACTTCAAATCACAGTGAGTGACCTAAATAGGTACAAGCTTAGATCTATATTTATCAAATGCATAGTGGAAGACGTGTCGACTGGATCTGATTCGGATTATTCCAAGTGAGTCGCCTGTTTATAAACACCATGTTTAACGCACAAGTCGCTGATCAAACCCCTGCCCAGCTCGGTAAGGCGTAGGATCTAACTTAGCTACACCTAATCCGATTGTAACGAGACGTAACATGCAACACAGTGGATCTCCTGGTTCCTGTCATCCAAAGGGAACGAATACTTCTGCGAAGTTGAGGAGGACTATATCCTTGATCGCTTCAACCTCACAGGCCTCAACACTGAAGTACAAGGATATGCTCAAGCTCTTGATCTGATAACAGACAACTTAGGTATGTTGCCACTCATCATGGTGCACTTAGATACGCTCAACTGCGGAATGAAAGACGACGACATCGAAGAAGAGCTGCGTGGGACAGTTGAGGTATCTGCTAGGCTCCTTTATGGCCTTATTCATCAGCGATGGATAGTAACATCTCGTGGCCTTGCCAAAATGGTAAGTCGCGAATTAGTGTTATGATGCAACGTCCTGTTCTGAAGCACCGCAACTCTTAGCTCGAGAAATACAAGAAGGCAGACTTTGGCCGTTGTCCTCGGGTTCTTTGCCATTCGCAGCCTCTTCTTCCTTGTGGTCTTACAGATCTTCCGTATGAGAAGCCGGTCAAATTGTATTGTCCTCGCTGCGAAGATCTTTATTCTCCTAAATCATCGAGACACGGATCAATAGACGGCGCATACTTCGGATCGACGTTTCCTCACATGTTCTTAATGGTATACCCTCACATGATTCCACCGAAGTCCCCAAATGAACTCGCTGGTTCCGCTTCGGGTGCTGGAACAAGTGGAGGTGGAGCTGGGGCAGGTCCACGAAGGCCAGGAGTTGGTCCAACTGCTAACATGACTGAGGACTCGTTGATCAGTTCAAGGAATAGTATGCCTCTCGGTGTAGGCAACACAAGCACTGCCACCAGTGCTCTCAAAGCCGAGAAATACCGACCAAAGATCTTCGGCTTCAATGTTCATGAGATTGCCAAACTCCAACGGTGGCAAAGTGCTGTGCGAGACCGGTGAGTAACCATTTCAATGAACTAGAGATCTTCGTGTCTGAAATACCATATCTAGACAAATTTCTCGACTAGAAGCCATAGATCGTGGCGAATAGTAACCGTTCGTCGTTAGTTGAAATGCATTGTTGAAGAGCATTGATTTTATATAGCATGAACATTGCATGTTCTACGATTTGAACGTGATATTAACACATTGTGCAGACGAGGCGCATGTCTTTCTATACATTGTACATTTTCCTACATCAACTACTTATTACCTGGAAATATCCCACAACAGCGATAAGGAGTCAAACTGCTTTGATTGAAAACTGAAGTACACTGCTTCATTATTGAGTTGGCCGAGAGTACATAATACAGTCCAAGAAAACATCCAAAATAAATATCTCATCTTGTCTCGAAGGTCTGATCTGGCTCTTGTCCCTTTGAAAAGGATAGTGCTTGAGCGCTTCTCCATTCACATCCCTCCCGGTACTCGCAAAATCCACATTTCCAAGTATCTTCTATGTCTACACCCACAGGATCCCGTACGCCTGTCCAGTATTCAAGAGCTGCTGTGAGACGTTTGTTCAGTAGCTGTTGGTCATACTTGAAGCGGGTTATCCCAATAATATCATGATGGCCAAATGATGATTGTTTGGTAACCTTGGCGTCGGGTTGTCCAAAGTTTTCAATGACTAACAGTCAAAGATGCGAATAATAATAATTCAGCACTAACGCTCTTGAGAACAAAGTGCCATAATAATATTCACCTGATATTCCGAGGTCATCCAGCTCCTCCGAAGGAGAGGACAGTTCGGAATCACTTTCTTCCTTGACCGGATTCATGGTGGCAAGAGTGCGTGTTGGACCCGCAACATTTGCCTTATGACCCTGAATAGTGTCCTTGGATTCATTGGTGCTCATGTTTAGAGAAGATTCCAACGGCGCCGGAGACTCTTGGGCCGTGAAATATTCTTGGGATTTCGGCGGTTCTTGTGATAGGGCTGTGACATATTCTTGGGAAGTCGGCTCAACCTCTTGTGATGCCGAGGTTTTGTATTCTTGAGATGTAACGACGTACTCCTGGGAGGTCTTGATATTCTTCAGTTCTTCGTCACGGATGTAATATTCGCCATCCTCCTTGTCCCAGTCTGATATACCCTGTGAGCACATTGTCCCTTGGTCGAGTATGTCTGCAACGCTGGCGGGTATCCGATCAGCATCTGGGGAGCAGCTTCCGCTCGAAGAGGCCAGAGGAGCGGGGGAAGGGTCCTTTGCTGTAGCGCTATCATCCACCGAATCAGCGGGCTTGCTCTCCCGTTTGAGTTCGTTAGACTCTTCCAGGCTCATATGTATAGCTAGAGTAAGCTGTTCCTCTTCGGAAAGTAGCGTTAATCCTTGCGTGTTTGCTGCCTTCACATCTTCGTTCAACGGCTGCAGTGCATCCTTCTTCCCTTTTCCTCCCCTTTTTCCTTTCCTTTGCTGCGTCCGAGTTCCTCCTCGAGAACGATAAATGAGCTCTAGCTCTGGATCCACCGGTCCTTCGAAATCCTTTTCTGATGCATCCCATGCACCATTGGGCGTCTGAAGTCCAAGACCATCGACGATTGACCACCAGCATTCGACAACTTCGTTAAGATTTCGAAGAAGTCGACCTTCAGGCATTATTTCCTGGGCTTGCTGGATGAACTGATCTGAGAAACCTTTGTTTGGATTCAGCTTCCGATACTCGAATAACGAAGGGAACGAGAAAGAGAAATTCGGACCAGTCTCTGATCCTTGGGTTGGATTGTATGACAACGAAGGTGGTGTGAGCAAGGCGGAGAGTAGACGACGATAGATCATGAGTTGTAACCTTCCAGAAAGGTCATCGGATGGAAGTGTTCGTTGTTCCCTAGTCTTCGTATCGTTTATATGAACTCGGAAAGCGAGCTTTGGTCCCTCGGAAGCTATCAGCTTTCCCTTCGTCTTGGCTGTGCGAGGAGGGTTCCGTCTGATTTGTGGGCTAGCACTTGGCGAGCGCGGGGAATTGGGAGTATTTGGTTCACCATTCAGGTTTAATGGAGAGAACGCAAAATGGTCTAAGGTCAGTTGAGCACCCCCTGTGGGTGTGGAGGCCTTCGGCTTCCTTGGTGGAGTTCTCGGAGGCGATCTCAAGGTGTGGAGACTCTTGAAGAAGGGAGAGGAAGGCATCACTGGTTTGCGTGTTATCTCATCCTTCAATTTAAGAGACATGAGTTATACTCAGTAGAGGTGTCGGAAGTGCCTTACTATTATGCCTGTCACAAAAATCCCTTCAATGAACCCAAATACACGCACTTCCCGCTATACTCGCAGATACAAAATTAGTCTTGACGATCTTCAAGAGGAAGATAAAACCTACGCATGGTCCATTTAGGGATAGCATCTTGAGATTCGACAAAGTGTTTAATAACCTTAAGATCGGATCAGTGGGATTTTCGAATTTGACGAGATGTCAAGTAAACTTACTCCAAGCCGCATCTCTCTTCGGCCGTCCGGACCTTCACAGTGATTTCCACAGAAGGTAGCTCCATTTCTAATTTCTTGTGAACTGCCTATCATCATGGTAAGGTGGTTCAACACTGTAGTCCTGGATAGAATGACCACGCAACCTACATTTCCTTTCTTCATGACTTTTTCTGACATTTTCACGATTTCCTTTTCCACCGGAATTTGTTTTCCGTGCTTGCTAACCACAACGTTATCCATCTGCTCTCCAAGATATCGCCTACCTATGAGTGATTGAAACATCAGAAAGAATGCAATTTAGGCCTGCCATTCCGCATATTACCTCGTAGACCATAATCGAACTTGACTTCGCACCAGGCTAAAGTGACAAGATCAGTTACAGTCAGGCGTAACTGAGGTCTGAAAAGGAGCAGCGGGCTTTTTGAATCCGACTCAAGGTACTCCTTTTTCAGGTTTGAAACAGCCGTGCTAGACTCTGCGACCCTAGTCTGCGTTTTGGCTTTGCCCTTGCGCGCTTGCGGTGACTGAGTACGAGAGCCGCGTTTCCTTCCACGCGTTGATGCTGTACCCGTGTCTGCAGGAGGTGGATTAGATAGTGCCACGACCGCTTGTGCGTCAATATGCTGGGCCTTCCTTGGTAACTACAGTCAATATCCCGACGTGATGAACTTGTCCAAAGAGTATTTACCGTATTAGGTGACGCGCTCGAGTGATGCGCAGTTGAGGAGCTGGAACTTTCTGCAGGATTAGGTGTGACCGAGGGAGGCGGAGGAGTTTGTCCCGTCCAGAAACGGGAACAAATCTCGTCAACGCTCTTAAGATCATCTTCAGTGGGATTCCAATCGTCTAGATAGATATCAAAGTCGTCAGAAGGTTTTGAAGCAGCGTTCATGAGGTTTCGCGACTAGTAGAGGAATGGCATGAGCCGAGCCAACCTGCGGAGAATTTGAGGTGCTCAAAATTCAGTGGTTTGAACGGAGCCGCTTCACGAGTTTCGGGCACGTGACTCTAAACAACACGCGCCTTCCATGACTCAAGCTTTGCAAACACGATTCGTCACAATCGATTGGACTCCTATTGCGAATATGGCATTTCAAATCATCCGGTAACTCGGATAATATTGATTGGATATCTATCAACCAGACACCAAAAGCATTAAGAGAACAGATTACGGTAAGCTTTCTTCTCCTTTTCTTTCTTCTCCTTCTTTTTGTCCTTCAGCGTCGCCAACAACTTCTTGATGGCATCATCTCCAGGAACGACCGCAGCCGCCTCTGTTAAATCTTCTTCTGCCTCATCCACCTGTTTCAGCAGAATCTTTGCCAGTGCTCGCCGATACAGCGCCTTTCCTTTGTCGGTGGGTGTGAGGGTGACATCAGGCAGGTTCAACACCCTTGTGGTTGCCTTGATTGCCTGGTCCGCGTTGTGAGCTGTATTGAGCTTAGTGGCGGATAGTGCTAAGTTAAGGAGTAATGGGACATATAGAGCCTTGTACGCCTGTTTGACTTCTGGCGATGTCGAATCGGGCAATACAGGATGCACATCAAGATATCGAATTGCCTCTGTAACCACAAGGTTATGGCACTGATACGAAGGAATACAGTTAATCATTGCTTACTTTGATATTTATCCAGGGCTTCTTCAATTTTGCCAGCCTTGAAGAAGTTGTTTGCAACTTGACGGATCTCACCAGCGATCTTTTGCGTCAATTCAAGGTTGTTCTGGATCTCCTCATCCGCATCTTCCGGATAATCTTGATAATTCTCATCACCATCTGCAGCTGCCGTTGGTGCCACACCATCATCTTCTCCCTCCTTTAATTCTCCACAAGATGCAACGACCACGGGTGCAGTTGGTACATCGCCCGAAGTAGTCTCAACCCGTTCTAAGTACCGAACTACCGATTTACCTTTGATAACTTCTCCGAATACAACGTGTTTCCCGTCTAAATGTGGTGTGGGGGTCTAGTTAAATGATTAAGTGGTCAGTCAGTCGAAGCGATATATCATTTTCTCAGAAACACTTACGGTAGTGATGAAGAACTGACTGCCATTGGTATTGGGACCTGCGTTTGCCATGCTCAAAAGCATTGGACGGTCGTGTTTGTACGGAAAGTCTTCATCTTCAAACTTTTCACCATAGATTGATTCACCTGCAGGATGCATGTTCAGATGACGTTGAATCAATCTCGTTGTAAATATCATACCTCCAGTTCCGTTGCCTGCGGTAAAATCTCCGCCCTGGATCATGAAACTTGATTCATATAGATGATCAATATGAGCCCAGATATTGCTCACAGAGATAAGTGGTGGCAGTATCGATACCTTTTAATGATCCGATGGAAAGTACAACCTTCGTAGTGCAACTTCTTCCCTGAGACTGAACTAACGCCTTTCTCCCCAGTGCACAACGCCCTGAAATTCTCTGCTGTTTTAGGTACCTGTAATTGATCATTAATATTAACTTTGTTCAACTAAGATCAGGAACATAGAATACTAACGGCATCGTTGTAGAGTGAAAAGACTATCCTCCCTACTGGCCGACCGCCATGAGTCATATCAAAGTATGTCCTATATCGTGTCGTCATGGTAGTTGTAGATCAACGTAGCACTAACGATGGTAGCGAATGCAAAAGAGTAAATCGGTGATAGAACGAAAAAATGCCACCCGGACTTTTAAGTTGCTGCTATTTTTCTCTGACTTGTTTAATGGAACTTGCTGGAATCTTCTCAGGTAACTGATTCGGACATAACAAACTTGAGCCGCTACTTTGAAAGTAGGGCCTGATTGCTTTTGCCTTAGATTGGCATCCTGAAACATAATAATATACATTGGAATTGTTCAGATGCAACGCGTCGAAATTCGACGATCATCGAAGAGGGCTATGTGGCAAAGGAACAAGAATCGAAGAATCCATTTGAAGAGCCAACTTAGAAGTCTGTCCGGATGCTTCTTGTCAGAGATAATACCATTCCAATGGGGATTATCACATACCTTGTCGACGGTGTCTGCCCAACCATCAACAGCCCATGCCTTCGTCCGCAACTCTTTCCTGGCCGCTAGCGATTCATACTGCCACATATGATGTACCTGATGCAATCGACCAACTTGAGAAAACCAAGCACCGACCGGAGATGCAAATCGTCGGCGTGCTTCGATACCTCGACGCCTGGAGAAGAGCATCAAAACATTGATCCCAGTGACAACTTCGACATTCCACTCACCAAGCACTTTCCCATTCCAACAGAGTACCTGGCATTAACTGATACGTCCTCAACTCAAAAATACCACCTTGGGTACGGGGAGGAGAAGAAGCCCAGAAAGCAAACTCCTGATTCAGTTGAATGTTACGGGTTTGGAGGAGAGGTAAGATTTTCTTGTAAACCTCATGGTGCTGAAGTGATGGTTCAGAAAAAATGAGAAGAGTCCCAGCCGAGAATAGATACCTTGGACTGGCTTATTATTTCTAGATCCTTGTCGTAGCCCTTGTAATTCTCATACTCCAAAATATGGACTTGGGATCTAATGAGATATGCGTATCAAAAATAGCAGAAAGTCGCCTACCGTAAGTATCCTGTGCGCCAACTGTGGTCTCCCAGCTTCCAGTCAATTTCACACCGATGGACGGGTCCTTGGCGAGTCCATCATAGTATTCTTCCCTGCATTCGCATGGAAATGTTGTCAACAGGCATCTTCAGCAATGCGACGCGATACGCACGCAAGCTGTTTATACTCCTCTGTGGCATCTGGCTTAATTCTGTGTGCTGCAATAGTCCAACCGTTTCATGTTTGCCAAGCGGATCCTGTATTTGCTAACTTACTTTCAAACGCGTGAATATACTTTCCTCTTCCAACGAGCTTTGAATGCTGCTGAATCTCAATTTCTCCCTCCGCCTTTGCTTGAGGTGAGCCATGCAAGATTGTCTGTGTAGTAATCGGAGTTGAGCCTTTCAGTCTCAATCCATACAAATCACCCAATTGCGCTCGGTGATTCACCTGCAAAAGTCCCCTTGCCAACCTGGGCGTCGTGGTGCGTGGAATTGCAGTCGACCGAACTGTGCTCAAAAGCATAATGATGGCAGAGGGAGGTGGTAGGTGGTAGGTGGGGTTGATGGTCCACGTTCGAATCTCCTTTAATAGTCACATCCGTGACATACTGTCACACGGCAAGGGTTCTAGGACACGTGAGTGAGAATTCGAAATGGAGGCTTCCCCATAGGTACTGATCCCGTCGTATCATTCAATAGGGAAACATTAATTACATTGAATACAAGCTCTTTCATCTATACATCCATCTCATCAGAGTGGTGTTGCAGAGGAGTGACGATCCCGAACATTCCGGTTCCACTTGTGGCTGGTCTGCCCAACACGATACTTCCTGAAGGTGATGTCAGTGTATCGAAGTCCCCGTGGAGTGTGGCATCCGACAAGAATGCGGCGGTAGTTTCGTAAGATGCTTTGAGGAGCGGAGAGCTATGCGTTGCAATGCCTCGTCGACTGAATGGCCTATAACCACCATCAAAGGTCTGGAAGATGGTGGATCTCAGTACATTCGTTAGCCTCTGATTTAAAATCCAAGCTCACCATGTAATCAGCAATGAGGGTGAGATGTCGCACATCCACCTTGATATTATACACATCGAAGACGTTTGATATCTCCCGAATGATGGTTGCTCGAGCATATTCCACACCATATGCGCAAAGTACTGCATATATGTGGTTTGATTCAACCAAGTTTAAATCTCCTTCGTCCTGGCAGTATTCCCACAGGCCAGTGAAGTTGCAGCCTTCCGTCATGAACTTTGGCTATAGGACCAGATTGAGGAACAGTTGTTGAATATTTTGAAACCATCACTTACCCCCTCTGATTTCTTCTCTGGTATGAACTCTCGGCAGCGTAAAATATCTGGTATCTGTCTAATAACTGTCTTCGTGCATGCTCGCTCGATAATCCCCACCAATAACAATTTGGGTGTATCAGACGTGAACTGTTATAATCAAGTTAGTGTCCATTAATATGTCAAAGCAAGTCCCTTTGAACCTGACCTTGAGATTAAATGTGCATTTGGAGCCATCCCTTTCGAAGTTGAATTTCGTGGCCCAGGGTTGACATCGCTCCATGAATGTAGACTGAATGTCAGTCATTGTATCGGCCCAGTCTCCATCCCCTATTAATTCGTCATCACTATCACTACTATCGTCTCCTTGAATTGCGGCTTCAATGGTATCTTCATCCATCCCCC
Source organism: Tulasnella sp. 419 (assembly GCA_019633455.1). Classification (NCBI taxonomy): domain Eukaryota; kingdom Fungi; phylum Basidiomycota; class Agaricomycetes; order Cantharellales; family Tulasnellaceae; genus Tulasnella; species Tulasnella sp. 419. The sequence goes on along the minus strand of WSUA01000010.1, from coordinate 109,085 downwards.
GCGTTTCATCTTCTTTCATACCATCGTCAGATTCGGAGCTGTCGTCGTAGGTCGCCTGTTGCTTCCCTTGTTTCAATTTCTTTGCACTGTCGCGATCCCCGTCACCAATTTCTGATGCTTCGTCATCATCTTTCTTACGCGTTGTGCCCTCATCATCATCTACATCTTGATCCCCAGAGATTCTGCCTCCTTCGTCATTTTCACGCACAATCCTGCCCTTTCCGATGTTTGCAGATTGGCTCTTCAGATTCTCGCCCAATTTCTTCAGCTCCGAAGTCAGCTCTTTACGCAGAACAAGGGGGAATTCACGCCCTAGGGCGGACATCAGCTCTTCCGTTTCCACTAGGTATTCTTTCTGACATTGGGCCTTTGGAAAGAGATTAATTTTCACGGAAAACAGCTTTTGTCGCGAACCATGCTCTGTGATCAACTGCTCTGTGACAGTGACGCAGTCGACCACTTCCGAAAGCAGTAAGCGACTTGCTTTCTTGCAGAACGATTCAATCCTATCTCTGGAAAGACCTTGGCTGATTGGAAGGGTCATCGTCGGAGTTTTGGGTTTTCTCGATGCGGTCATGACTATTTCTCGTAGGCGGGGAATACCAAGTGTAACGTTTGCTGCACCATGTCCAGCAAAGTGGAAGGTATTCAACGTCATCTGGGTTGATGGCTCTCCGACACTACAAGGGAGTTAGTATTTGCTCCATACGTCGCGTCGTGTACGTACCCTTGTGACGCCAAAAGCCCTACTGCCTCTCCTGGCTCAACCAGACTTTTCAGGTACATCGCGTTGGCGAGATTCCTGAACGTCTTGCTCTTCATAGAGTATCTGACTGCTCTGCCAACTCTGGCATCGTCGGCTTCGGTTTTTCCTCTCAAGGTCTTTCCAGTGTTCTTCGTCACGTAATCATCCAGAGCCCTTGCGAATCCCTCTGAAGTGCTTCCCAGATATCGACTCGGCGGATAGACTGACATGGTCGGCGCGTACTTCTCTGGCTTCTTGAGAGCTTTCTTCATATACGACACAGCTTCCTCGTTGTTGACTCTCTGAGAGATGGCTTTGGGATTTGTCCGCTGGACAATGGAATAGCTATTCTTGAGGACAAAATCAAAATGCTTTAGATGCATCTGTTTCGTCACATCGAGACCATCGCCACCGTAGAGAAACTGATATACTGCAGAGTCACTTCCACGAACGGTATTGTCATAATGCACCCGGATTCCTTCAAGATGTTTGATTAAACACCTTTGAAGATAACCGGAGCGCGACGTTTTAACCGCAGTGTCGATGAGACCTTCTCTTCCAGCCATGCAGTGGAAGTAAAATTCTTGCGGCTTGATTCCTGTCAAGAATCGCGAGGCGATGTATCCACCAGCAATAGCTGCTGTTTCCAGCGGTTTGAATGAAGGTAGAGTTTTCCCACTAACCATGACCGGAACACGACGGCCCTCCAGCTCTGTCTGCCCGAGTGAGCAGGAAATCTGCCTGGCATTGACAGCGGATCCCTTAGCTCCGGACATGACCATGGTTTGCATGTGGTTGTCCGGAAATCGACGATGAAGACCGTTAGGAATGGATGTTGATGCTATGGCAGAAGTGAGACCTGACATCTTCTTCTTGACAGTTGTGTCAAGATCCGCCATCTTTGTGTCGTCTCGGAGCACTTCCTCCAACAAGACCTTCAGCTTGGCGTTTCTTTGCTCCGATGTCAAAGTCTTATCCCTAAGCGCAGGGAAATTTTCAACAGCAGCTTCATGGCCGTAGAATTGACCCTTCCGCAAATGTTCGTTTCTCGCGATGTCTGCATCAGGAGTCAGCAACAAGTCGTCCATACGGCAGGTGAAGGCGCGATGTTGCAAGAATTTCGTGAATAGTCTGCTCAAGATGCTGAGCAGACGACCCGCCACCTCTGCTCCGTAAATCTCATAGACGGAGTGGACAAGACCATAGGCCTTGGCTCCGTATTGAGATTTGTCCAGTATCCCGGAAACCAGGCACCCATCGGAAAATATGACATCGTTTTCACCATCCAGACGAATAGTATGTGTAACACCATCCTTGAACCGCACTGTCTTTTTATAGCTATACGGTCCCCAGTGAGAGTTGAGAATCATGCATTTGGACTCAAGGTTGAGACCGGCTGCATTATCGGGAGTTATGTTTTTCATGATGGTAGATATCTATTGTACGGCACTTATAAGTCGAGAGACTCTGCTACTGATGCACATGCAAGCTTACAATTTGTTTTCCTGTCCAGAGTGGCTGAGGTTTCCAAATAGCTGGAGGCAAGGTGATAACCCGTCCACCTCCCGAGTAGTCGTCTTCGGGTCTCAACGCTCCGTAAAGAATCTGTTGGTATTCTTCACGAGTGAAGAATGTTGATTTGTTCGTCAGCCATACTCCGGCTACGACGTGATCCTGGATGAGACCACGAAGGGGATTTCCAGACGTCGGGACTAGGTATTGATTATCGGTATTTGCTATGAACATTGCTTCTGCTCTGCCAACCTGTGTCTCTAAATTAACAGTTAGCGAGGGTGGGGACTGGACGTTTGAACCTCAATACTGACGCGCGAAGTGAATATTCATCTCGTCCCCATCAAAATCAGCTGCCCGCCGTTCAGACATTAGCTAGCAAAAAAAAAACAGTATTGTCTGCCACTACCTACCATTGTACGAGTTGCTATGGAATCATATCAAGGTTGAGTGCGACGATATGAAATTTCTGCAGTGAGACTCACCAGTTAGCATAATGCATCCTGATGGTCTTTTCTCCTTTCAGTACGCGTGCTTTATGAGCCATCATACTCGGCTTATGCAGAGTGGGCTGACGGTTGAGAAGTAAGATATCCCCATCACGCAAGTGGCGAAAAACCTTCTTGTTGATAGAAGTAGTTCTTGTGCTCAAAAGGTTTGATGAGCTGACAGCCCGACTCCCTTCCATCGGCGTTAAAAGCTGATTGGCGATTGCAACACGCTGCTCCACAGTAAGCTTATCCTATAAATGTTGATAGTAGATGCATTTAGAATGGGATACATGAAGTGAAATCACATATCTCACTAAGGATTGCTGGGAACCATCTTCGAATTGAACAATACTAGCTCCCGGGTATTTTGGCCCGTTGATGACAAGTTGTCGCATCTCATGCACATTATGAAACGTGACGGGCTCCGGAAATGTGAGCTTTCGAGCAAAGATAGGAGGGATGCCGATTTCGTTTGTTTCGATGTTCACATCTGGAGAAATCACGGAGCGAGCAGCATAGTTGACACGTTTGCCCTATTCGGAGATATATCATCATCTTCTTGACTATTAAATATGTGACGCACCATCATATTTTTCCTGAATAAACCCTCCTTTTTCTCAAGTCCTTGCTTGACCCCTTGAGGAGGTAGTTTACCCTGTCGCACTATAGTCGGATTCTTGCTACTGTCAATGAAGCTGTTCACGTCCACTTGAAGTTGTACCAGTGCCCCCAGTAACTGGGCTAATATTCGGTCTCGATCACCAGGCAACTGTCCCTCTTGTTCCATGGTATCCTTCATCGAGGCATCCCGAAGCTTCGAGTTCAAATCCCTTAAGCGGTAGCTTGCCTTAAGGACGTTCCCAAGTAGCTCGTTCTGCGGGTGTTCGAATAACTGTTCACCCAACTTCGCCGGAGGCCTGAACCGGGTAGGAGGGACAGCCAATACATCCATAAAGAACATATCGGCAGATGCAAAGGAAAGGCCGTCGACGGAGAGAGGCGCGTGAGGTCCATGACGGCCATATATGAGAGAGCAAAGTATTTTTTCATTGGAGAACAGACGTCGTAGATGAGCACGTGCCTCCTCCGGTGCTATCACTCGTTCACTGCGCCTATGGGATGTTTTAACTGTGCCATTAGCCGCTTTTGGTAAACGGTGCTCCATTTCAGCAGCGTCCTCTCCTTCGGATGACCCCACTTCTGAGTCGGAGGCCATGTTGACGTCGGTATTATCACGGTCCGTTCCGCTCGGATACGAGGGTGCTGCGCCTTTGAGGACGTTGGGCCGAACAATATTGGCCATCTTATGTGCTGCTTTGAACCCGGGTACCAAATCATATTCGATGATCTTGGTATGGCCCTCTTTCCTGAAGGTGTATCCATGTCTAATGGAGATCTGTGAGTATGCGCATGAAGAAAAGTGTGAACGTAAAATGGCTTACGCGCTACAACTGCCACATTTCTTGAAAGTTGATGCTGTTTTGACGAAGTCGAGTATCAAATCTTTGCGTAATTGATACACAAGACCATCCTTGTAGTCATCTCGCTTGGTGCCATTTGCTTTGCGGAGACAGACCGCTACATAGAGGTTGACTCGCTTTTCGAAATCCTCCATCGATTCTTCAATGTCATCTTCTATATCACCAGAATTCTCCTTGAAGGCTATAGCGGGTTGAACATCATCGAGACCAAGAGCAGCTTCAAGAAGCCCATGTTCCAGGAGCCTCAGTTTTGCAATATATTTGATTTTCTATTAGAGCATTAGTCGCTTGTTGCATCATTATGATCTATGGGCTCACCAACTGGCGTGGCATTTTGAGGTTATGACAGAAGAGGCAGCAAGACCTCAGTATGTTGAGCATATTTGTCATGAACAAAGGATGGTATACAGGTGCTGGAAGTTCGATATGACCGAAGTGGCCAGGGCAAGTGAAATACGTCAATCGACAGGTACCGCATCTTAGAGCGAAGAAAGTAGAAAAATGTCAGTTCGGTGAGCTCAATACGAAGTAATATTATGATTACATGTCATGCTTTGAGCTCGGTCCCAAAGCGGGATCATATAGGCCGCCCACATTAGGCTGGTTTAGGGAATCGAGTAATTCCGGATTTGTGATTTGCTTCACAGATATTCGATGGATATCTTGTGAGGTGAGAAAGGAGAATGATATTGACTTTACATGAGTCGGGACCGAGTGCGCAATGTCCATATTTTGGAGAGCTTGAATAGTGGCTCGACTCAAGCATTCGGCGTTCAGTGAAATTTTGATGTGACGTGACGCTGTGGTCACGTTTCGTGAGTTTCTTACAATTCCCAGAGTTTGCTGAACCACTTTCTACCATTTTCGAATCGCGTGCGGATTCGCGATCGACTCATGCGGACTATTTTTTCTATTTTACGACCAACTCGATCATCAACCCTTTGTTCGTACCAGTTTAGGAGAAATTATTTTAAAAAGTCACTCATGTCTTTTGATATATCACCCCCTATCCACCGCGGAATGACGGCTCTTGACAGGAATGCGTTTCGGAAGACGGTAGACGTTGTAGCTGCCAGAATATCTGCTCCCAGAACAGGAGAGATACGAAAATATCTGGAAAAGAACAAGTGTGTCGCGAGCTGACACTGTCACCCTCTTTGCGTTGGTTAGCTGATGCATCACTGCTAGGATGCTCTTGAACTTACCAAAAGTCCATAGCGTTGTCCCTGACCCAGAGGATCCTCAAAATGGTCGATTAGTACTACTGGGAGTACAAGATAAAAGTAAGCTAGCTATCTACATTTATAATTGACAAGAAGCACAGTCTAAATTGTTGATTGTAGACAACCTGTCAGAGGAGGTGGCGAATTATCTGAATACGAATTCCAGCGGATTTGTGATGCATCCACTCAACTTTGACTACGACTATTGGACAGCAGGTGTGTAATATCTGGGCTTGCTTTGATCGATGACTGATTGTCAGTTAAGATGACATTTTGAAGGCTACTTTGCCGAGTGATCTATGTGAAACCACCCCGACTTCGTTCACTACAACCGGCCACATAGGTGGGTCTTACAAAATGTGACACGCCACTCTGTTCTTATCGCAGAACTAGGTCACTTCAATATTCGTGAAGAGTTCCTACCTTATAAATTCCTGATCGGGCAGGTCATTTTGGATGTAAGTGTTGGTAGAACGTACCATCTAACACCGTCTGACCCTTGGTTTAGAAAAACAGAACTCTGAGAACGGTTGTCAACAAGCTGGACACGATTGATACCGAGTTCCGGGTATTCCGAATGGAAGTCATTGCAGGGGAAGAGGATTTCAATGTAGTTCTGGTAAGCGTCTACTTCACGGTTTGGACATGCATTTGAGACTAACTGCACTATAGAATGAATCTGGTTGCTCCTTTGCTTTTGACTTCTCAAAAGTATACTGGAATTCACGTCTGCAAAACGAGCATTTACGGTTGATAAACTTGTTTCAACCCGGTGAAGTCATAGCAGATGTTTTTGCAGGAATAGGCCCATTTGCAGTACCGTCAGCAAAGAAGGGTTGTCTCGTTCTGGGTAATGACTTGAACCCAGACAGCTCGCAGTCAATGGAGCAAAACGCTATCAGGAACAAGGTAAGCAGAGTGTACCCTCCGCACACATCGCAATGATTTGTGTTGCCTCAGGTACAAAACTGGATACGCATATCAAATTCAGACGGAAGAGACTTCATTCGAAGGGCAGCAGTTGAAATATGGGAGAACCCTTTTCCGGCCAATCTCGAAAAACCAAAATCGGCAAAGGAGCGTGCCAAAGAACACAAGTTGAAGTCGCAAGGGGCCGCAACTAATCAACCGTCGCCAACCACCACTGCTAGTCCTCCACGGCGACGTATAGACCACTTTGTGATGAACCTTCCAGCAACGGCCATTGAATTCCTTGATGGATTTCAAGGGGTGTTTGCACCAATAAAACATCAAGCTGGTTTTAATGAAGTATATTCTACTATGCCCATGGTTCATTGCCATTGCTTTACGAAGGAAAAGGAACCTGTCAAAGCCGAAGAAGACATACGAGAGGTATGCAATTCCAAATTAACTGATAAAGTGGCTACTCTGACATTTCATCTCCAATCCTGAAGCGGGCCAAATTGTCACTGGGTACAGCGCTCAGGGAAGACGTCACATGTCACTGGGTACGGGCAGTGGCGCCTAATAAGGACATGTACTGCATTAGTTTCCGTCTTCCCCGCGAGGTTGCGCTTGGGGAAAACGCGTAGGCGACACATCGGAGGCTTGCTTGGTGGGGCAATACTTGAAAGGATATGAGCGTGTGTTTGGCGATGACGGTTTGATGCCAGCATGAATGTGGGGTGAGGCTTTATTGCTTATGTCAGCCAGCCGTAAAATTGGAAAACAGACTAGGTCTTCGCACCCTGTGCTACGTTTTTTCCCCCTTACAAGTCTTTCGAGCCGAAACCCTCCTGTCACATCTCGAGACACTCTCGGGAGGCTGCTCTCTTTTATTTTCTCATTCTAGACTCTTTTACTCATCCTTGCTTTTTATTTTTTCCTCGTCCCGTTGGGGAAGCGAGCTCTCTATAATTTTTTGTTTGGTTATTCTCGATCTCAAGCCATAGACTCTCATGGCCGCCGTGAGCCCAGTACACAATGATGATGGCCAGCCACGTTCTGCATTCTCGGCAATGCGCCAAACAATTGCCACTCCTGAATCTGAACTCAAGCGATGGAAGCGAAGCTTCGAGGCTAACGCCAAGACTGTAATTAACGGTGAAAAGTAAGTTGGTGTCTTGTGATTGTGTTGAACGATGATGAACCCAACTTGTTGTCATATAGGTACCTTGACAGGGACTCCTTTGTCAATGCTATTGCTTCCGAAGGTGATCTTAGTAGGATCGACCGAAGCTCGTTCGCGATTCTATTCCGAGTAGCCGATGGCTCAAAGCGCGGTCTTGTTTCTTGGGATGATTTCACAGTATTCGAGACTCTGCTAAAGCGTCCAGATGCTGAATACTGGATTGCCTTCCAATATTTTGATGTGTGAGCCAATCATTAATTGATGCAGGGTTGCAAGGAATACTGAGCGTGGTTATCAGTGACGGGAGTGGGACAATCACTTTTGACGAGTTCAAGAATTCATTTCAGGAGAATATTGGACCCGACAGTATACCCTTTGATTTTGACTGGTTCGTATAGTCTTTCACCAAGTAAAATATGAGATCCGAACACGAACATCGCGTTAACGTAGTGATTGGGTCAAACTCTATCTCGGAAAACGCAATGGAAAACATGTCCTTGGATATAATGAGTTTACACAGCTCATGAAGGGATTGCAAGGTGAACGTTTGAGACAGGCGTTCAAATACTTCTCCGATGCCGACGGGTATATCAAACCAGACCAGTTCAAAAAAATCATCCTGGTAGGTCATATTGGAATCTCTTCCTTGATTACCACGAGCTGATTGCATTCCAGGAACTAGCCGGGCACAAACTCTCCGATTCAGTGATAGAGCGTCTACCCACTTTATGCGCGCTCTCCACCGGGCAAAAAATATCGTACAGTGAGGTCATCGCTTTCCATAACGTTATCCGTGAAATGGACATGGTAGAGCGGTTAGTCAGTTATTGCATATTTGACCTTTCAGCGTGCTTAGTTGCTACGTAGTGTCATTCGTGAAGCAACCTCGAAATCTAAGGATGGCCGCATAGACCAGAACGACTTCCTCAATTACTCGGCCTCCTCCACTCGCTACGCACTCTTCAGTCCTATGGAAGCAAACATCATTTTCCATTTTGCAGGTCGCGGTCATTCAGGACAGCGGCTTGCTCTCCTTGACTTCGCCCAGTTATTGGATCCTCGATGGAAGGCACCTTCGGATGAACCTGTAAAAGTTATTCCTACCGAGACGTTCCTCCAGAGCACTGGCCGAAGCATTTACAACTTTATGTTGGGAGGTATTGCTGGTGCTGTTGGTGCCACTATAGTGTATCCCATCGATATGGGTGAGTCTAGTTAATCTTTTTCAATAATATCGCATCACTCACTTTCAGAGGACAGTCAAAGTAAGTAAGGCTGTATTCACGCTACCCCATGAGGCTGACTTCATTCACAATTGGTGGCGCCACTAGACTAGGTAAGACCAAACTCTTATCGTGCATACTGAATTTGTCTCAGACTTGCTTCTACAGAATGCAAAATCAGCGCAGCACGGTAGTTGGACAACTATTATACAAGAACAGTATTGATTGTGCAAGGAAGATCCTCCGCAATGAAGGACTTGTGGGCTTTTATCGAGGGATTGGTCCTCAGCTTATTGTGCGTATTTCTGCCAGTATATTTCATGTACTGCCACATATAACTCAACTCCTTCGCTACCATTGTACAGGGTGTGGCTCCAGAGAAGGCGATCAAGTTGACAGTGAACGATTATGTCCGCAAAAAGGCCATGGATCCCGAGACTGGAAGGATAACTCTACCCTGGGAGCTTTTTGCTGGTGGAAGCGCAGGTGGCTGCCAAGTCGTAAGTTTTCTCCACAGGAGTCCGATTGTAGCCATCCTTCTAAGGTGTTTCTTTCCATAGGTCTTCACCAATCCCTTAGAGATTGTGTAGGTAGTCATTTCCAGCCTATTCCAGCACATCCTAACCTGTCCTCCACTTTGATAGGAAAATTCGACTCCAGATGCAAGGTGAAGCCGCAAAGGCCGAAGGCATTGCCCCGCGAGGAGCAGTGCATATCATCAAACAGCTCGGCTTGCTTGGCCTGTACAAGGGCGCATCCGCTTGTTTGCTGCGAGACATCCCTTTCTCGGCGATCTACTTCCCTGCCTACTCTCATCTGAAGACTGATCTGTTCAAGGAAGGACACAACGGGAAAAAGTTGAGCTTTGGAGAAACCCTGTTGAGCGCAGCAATAGCGTAAGTACGTGTCAAGTGCAGAGTCGTGCGGTTGTCTGACCTTCATTCAGAGGTATGCCGGCGGCGTACCTCACGACTCCAGCCGATGTCATCAAGACTCGTCTGCAAGTCGAGGCTCGCACAGGCCAGACTCACTATAAAGGCTTGGTAGATGCCGCGCGGAAAATCTGTACGTTTCAGGTTCCATATGATGGAAATGGACTAATCCTCTTCCGCAGATAAAGAAGAGGGTTTCAGGGCTCTATATAAGGGAGGACCCGCTCGAGTGATACGAAGCAGTCCTCAATTTGGCTTTACCCTCGTGGCCTATGAATATCTTCACAAGGTAGGCCCGAACTGTGTACGGCTTCAGTCTTGGCTCGCTTCTGACATGTCGCTCCAATCCCAAGTTCGTTCCATTCCCATGGGGTGAACAACCTAAACAGCTGGAAACCTTGCTCACTAGTGGACCCGAGGACATTACCCGTGTTCGTGCTCGTAATGCGCTGAAGATTCTCCTGGATGTACACGGCGATTTTGGTAAGCGAGTTGCGGTCGGTGCAGGACCAGGAGGGAAGGCGGCCCCCACCATTACCCCAGCAGAAGTTGCTTGATGGGAAGCGGCTCTATTTCTATACTTAGACCGTCGTAATGTAGTAGCAGATAAGTAGAATTTTCAATGCGGTCTGTTCGGAAGTTGGCGTCAGGGCTTGAGCGGCACAACGTTAAAGAGAGTTAGATTCTATATTTGGTACTTTGCGTCAGGGCGTTGCCAGGTCGAATCAATTACGAAACTCTGATTTTCACCACCCGTCCACAGCCCTGTTGCAGAAGTAAGATCCAGAATCACATCCAGGCATGTCATACACAACTAGTGCAGTTTGTTGCCACCGGCACAAAACAGTTGTCTGCGACGCGAGATGTATCCAAGGAAACGTCAACCTCATCGTTTGGCTTCCATCAAAAACCCTCAATCTTCGACGATCCCCAGGCTGCCCGAGGGACGCATATATGAATACTGTGGCACTGGTGCTGAGAGATCAGGCCACTAAGACCTCCCTCGTCTTTCTTCGTTCCTTCTACCCTTTTCGGTGAGCTCCTCCATACGTCGCAGACACCTTCATCGCTAATACTCATGTCTACAGAGCGCTTGCGTTCTTTACTCAACTGCTAGGCAGTTTCTTACTCATATCTTGCGTGGATCGCACTTCTCTCATTCGTTACTATTTTACAATCCATCGATTGGATTTCAACACTCTTTCACTTTCGTTGAAAATCACGACAAATCACCATCTCAAAAGCTTTCAAAATGCAAGCAATACTCGCAGTCCTTGTTTTGGCCGCCACTTCTGCAACAGCAACCGTCGAGGTGCTGGGAATGCACTATGTCGACGCGTACGCTTCTTCAGCAGCGGCCACAATTACCAGCTCCGCTACCTATGCTCAACAAACTTACGACCCTTATCAACAGTATCCATATGATTGGATGACAGAGGGGGGTTACAAGGAACTCCAGTGTGGGTATGGATGGGCCAAAGACAGCGAAGGGAAATGCCAAAAGCTCGATTGGGTAAGCGCATAGTGAATCGCCATCCATTCCAGCAATCTAATACATTCTGAATTTAGTACAATTGGGAAGGAGGCTGCTACGGTCAAACTACCATCATAAATAATATGTGAGCCATTTTTTTTCTTCATCCGCCGAGTGGATGGGATTGAGCTTAAATGCTACTCCTACAGTCATAAAGGGGGTTATTGTGAAGACAAGCCGGCACAAACCGTTACACACATCCAGACTGTTCATGACGTTCAAACGGTCCACGTTACAGTGACGGAGGTGAGATCCTAAACTAGTTCCTGGTCAGCAGATGCTGAAAATCATGTTCTAGACACATGTTGCGACTCAAACACAGTGAGTAATCTGCCATCAACAAGCTATTGTGTATGCTCACATCCTCTTGGTAGTGCTGTCACCGCCGTAGTTACTGAGATTGCCACAGTGACCGCTGTAGAGACACAACAGGTTCATGTCACTCAAACTCAGCTGATACCAACAACGCACGTCTCCGTTGCTACTGAAGTCGTCGACCGCGTCCACACCGTCGAGCAGACCATTATCGCCACCGAGGTGCAAACAGAAGTGGCAACTGTAACAGCAATCGATACCGAGGTCGTCCCAACCACTATCGTTCATGAGAAACTCGTGACAGAGGCCGTAACAGTTACTGACTTCGTCACCCACGTTGTAAGCATTTTCATTCCTGGAGCTAATGCGATGAACTAATTTGCACCTACTCCATAGGTTCCAACGACCGTTGTTTCAGTTTGGGTGTCCACAGAGACCATTGACAATACCCAATTCATCGAGCACACTGTTTCTTCGATTGTAGGTAATCTGTTGTATGGCATTTTACCCTTGCTAACATCCAAGCTAGCTCACTGCCACGCAAACTATTGTTGAGACCGCAGTCGAAACGGTTGTTCACAAGGAAACGCACGTCGTAAGTTATATTGGTGCCTCCATAATAATCATAGATATTCAACGTCTATTTTATTAGGTACCAACGGTGATTCCTACCATCTCTGTGTCAAAGGAAATAATCAACGAGACTCAAGTCGTGGAGCACATTCAAACTGCTGTATGTGTTGACTCGAACCAACATCCGTGCTTGATCTAACATCGAGTCCTCTAGGTGGTCACTGCGACAGCCACTGTGGTAGAAACTGCAGTAGTAACAGCAACAGCAACCCACATAGTGCAAGAGACTCAATTGGCCGACTGTCTCAGCCAGGTTAGTCCGAAAACTCTAAGAGTTATGTCCAAATCTGACTATTCTGAACCTCTATAGTGCAAATCAACATGGAAATTGAAAGAATCGTGGCAGTATCAATATTGATTAGCTGCAAAAGTTATTCAAGTTACTGATATGTGTTTTCGCGCATCTGCATCTTTTACGTTTCTTCGTTGCCATGCCTGATCAATCATTGTTTTATACCTCTATTTGCACAAGCTATCGAATTCCTTTATACCACCTGACCTTTTAATGGTGTTTAGTACTACCGTGACCTCGTATTTCCATTTGTTCCCTTCGTTCAACTCCACACTCAGTTTTTATTTTTCACCTTCGTGCCACATGCGTGAGCTGCTTTCACCTGAGATTTGCGATTTTACGGACACTCAATCAACACTTTATATTTGCGGCCCGTTCCGAGTGATCAAAAGCGACCCCACGGCTTACCTCAGCACACTTCTCTGTGACTCGATCTATAGTCACTTCGCTTGATCATTATTACCATGCCACTCGAAATTAACCACAACTACGATGCACTGAAAGCCGATTTGGCTGGCAGTTCTCGGCTGAAAGAGACGTTTCTAATTTTCTACTCCAGCATAGTCGACGGAAAGCTCTGGTGTCCGGTTCGAGATGTTGGTTTGCCCTTGTAACCACTCAACCTCACTCTTGATCCGTAGGATTGCAGAGACGTGGAGCAATCAGTTAAGGATATCTTTGAAGGGAACGACGATATCAATGGGGTGATCGTATATGTCGGGGATCGTACTACGTGAGTACTCGCAGCCGCTCCTGGCAGATGAATGCCCCTGTTACTTATCATGCTTCCAAAGATGGAGGGATCCGGCGAATAGGTTTAGACAAGAGTGGAAGATTTCCTCCGTCCCAACTTTGATCCGCTTAACTGCTCATGTAAGTTAGATAAGTTGTGATGACCCTTGATCCTCTAAGACCGGTCCCGTCAATTCCCAGGGAACGGAGGAATCAAGACTCGTAGAAAGCGAAGTGAAGGACAGAACCAAGCTGGAGAAGTTTGTTGCCGGTTCCAACTGATGGTTTCTTATCGAAACGCCGACTTGGAGTATGATATGATTCTTGATGGGGAAATCAAAATATGACCATCTAAACTTCGTGATATCCCAGATTTTGGGCCAGGTTGCCGTGGTGCAGCTTAATTGATATATTGACAAACGATGACAAACTAAATGACGACATGAATCAAGCTTTTGGCTCCAAGTGCGAGAATCGACTCTTGATTCTCATATTACGATCGGCGCAGCCATATCTCCATGCATCCGAGTGTAAACGGTAGAGAACGTTCATCGCCACGAAGACTACTGGGGCGGGCATCTGTGGGTGCCAAACATAAACACACGGTCTCAATCTCAACCCTGCATGTGTGTATTACTCTTACCGGAGGGAACCAAGCACCGTTGACACTGTCTCCGTTGATAAAATAAAAAGGCGCATCCCACACCAACGAGGTATCCCCCTGCACTAGTTGATCCATTTTTTTCTCCACTACAGCCAGGTCAGCGTCTGTGAAATGCTTGTGCATTACATCAGTCTTTAGGGATTCAATCTCTTCTGCGAGATGCTCGATGAGGACCGGTGCGAAGGCTTGGACGGACTCTATAATCTTCACGGCATCGTAAGGTACCTGTCTAGCCAGAATCGACTTGCAAAGGTCTTCAAATTGGTGAAACGGTACTATGAAAGCTTTATGCCCTTGGATGTTGGATCCCATCGAACCTTCTCCCATCTTTTCTTCAAGCATTACAAAATAGAGCTTCTCTTCATGTTGGTGATGGTGATGAACAAACCTTGTCTGAGGGTCAGGACGATCAGGAATGTGGATCAACAAGTTAAGATGGGGTATGGTTGAACGACCTACCAGACCCTCTAAGCAGTATGTGATGAAGGGTTTAACCTGGGCTTCGTTGACCTCTGGGGCGTAGGATATGATAGAATTGATGCCTCGAATTATGACTTCAGGTACAAATTAGCACATGCACTGCAATAGGATAATCACCACTGACTGTTGTGGATGAGTGTCATGCGGATCGCCTGCAGATCGTAGTTGTCCTTGTAGTTTCCAGATGGAATATTGAAACAGTGGTACAGCTGGGTATCGGCAGCAGATTGAGACATGTCGATGAACGATGCGACTTGGTATGAATCAGCTGAGAAATATGGAAGATATGTCCTGATGAGGTAGAAAGCTGGGAGAGCACACAGGATCTTTATACTGAGGACGAGGATCCGCTTTAGAAAATACATGTCACGGATGTTGTCTCTTCAAGACATCCTTTTGTGCTCAGCTAATAGCTTGAGCCATGCGGCCTCCGTACCCGTTCGGTCTGGCTGCGCAGTTACACTAAACCGTTCCTTTATCGGGGCCCGTGTGAGCGCTAACTTGGCATTTTCCACCCAAGCGCCTGCTGGATAACGGCAGATTAGACTTGAGCACTGGCTGAATTTGCAATGTCTACATGACTCATTCTTGTTCATTACACTCTGCGCCAGTGAACGTGCAACTTCTGTCAAATTATTCATAATAAGAAAGGCAGGAAAAGAGGGGATTTGGAGGGTAAAGCACGTCGAACTCAGCGATCAACTAACACAACAGTACCAGTGGTCGAAGAATAATTTTGGAGAGTTGGGGAATGGTGTCGAAGGAATCAGAGCAAATAAGGAGCAAAAGAAGGTGGGGGCAGTGCACATGTCCATAGTCCAGATGCAATCGACCTCTCCCATTCCTCTTCATATGAGCGGAAGAGATCAAGCGCAGCTCGGGCATCCTCGACCTGGGGTGCAAAGGCAAAAGACAAATGAGCCTATGGCGTTTGACTCACTGCATTATGTCTTACCGGATTTTGATATCCAGCCTGTATTGTTCGGCGCATGAGTTGCTCGACAAGCTTTACGAGAGAAACCATATCTTGGGCACCTAAAGCATTCCGGAAGCTGGGGGAAACTCTAAGTCTGTACAGTATCAAGATGGCTGGTAGCTCACGAATAACGTACGGTAGGAAAAGTCCAACATCTCTCGTATCTGATAGCACCAGGATCAGTATGATAACTTGAATATATGCACTGAGACATACCAATAGCCTGGTGTGATAAGCCCAAAACTGAAAAGTCTTTATAGAGCTGGTATCCCACAACGATCTAAGAATGACCGTTAGTATTAAAGATCTCAACATTTGAATAGGTTTACTCCACTTTTCCTTGAATGAATCGGGCGACATCTACATCAAAAGAAGTTCAGGGCAATCAAGGACGGTTGTAAGTAAACGCCTGACCTTGTTGCACCTGTTGGAATGGCAATGCAGACCCTGAGAAGGAAATACCTATGGTTTACAAAACGTTTCAGGATAAATTATCAACCGCTCCTTACCCGGTTGCAGATGCTTCGATTCTAAGCCGGTGGTAGGCGTTCGATAGTTCGTGACTTCGGCCGTGGGCTGCACGAAGAAGTCGTAGATTACTTGTCCCCTATAGTCCTGGAATAAGCTGTTAGTTGACATTGGCATGATGTAGGTGAATTAGCATCAAGCTCACCACGATGGCACACCTGGCAACCATTGGTACAGTTGCGTCCTCACCCGTGGCGACACATTGGCAACACAACGCCACATATCTGTCAATTTCAATCGAAGGATCAAGATTGTATTGTTGAGTAAGATTTTGTTTCCCCCGCAAGCATCGCAGAGATCTATTAGATAAACCAACTTTGAAGGAGGGAAACGATGACATGTTGTTGAGCGGCCAATGTCCCGTGTTAATATTTCTTGCATGTCGGAGGTGGCGAGGCGGCTGATTTTTGGTATTTTTGTTGCCTTGGATGAGGTCAGGCTTTGATCTGATGGCCAACCTGCAAAATAAGTATCACCAACCGTCGAAGATAGATCTTGCAAGGCTAACCACATACCAAATACAATCCGAGCTGGCAAAAAAAATCGGTTTCGCCTTCAATGGAAGAGTAAAGTAGGGGAATTTCTCTATGGAGGTCTATGGAAAACTCGCGTGCAAGTGCGATTATAAGAAGTTAGTGTTAATTTAACATCCTTCGTGGCTCATAGCGGAGAGAGGAGACCGAATTTTTGTACTGTAGCCGATTTCATTACCTAGAATTTTTGATCGAGCCCCAATGGGATTGAAGGCCCTGAACCAGTAAACCCGCTGTACTGGAAGCGTGGGCCAGTGGCGAAGCACGGTGACTTGCGGAGAAGCCCGTTTATGCCAATATTTTGACGTTGACCATTGCAAATTAGTTTCTGTTAAGCTCCGAAGCAATAAAGAACCGTCTAGCGAAACAGTGGCTGACGCGCGTTCCACAGACTCAGGAAAGCTGTCAGAAGCTTAATATTGTGTTCTCTGTCAATCGACGTGATACTGCGCCTGCGACGATTTGATGGGCTAAGCATCGTTGCATCGTTTGATGTAAGGAGACCGGGGAATGTGTGCCTATAACGCAATACCGACGCTTCCTCTCGCGTGCTCCACAGGGCGGTGATAACCTTTTTTGAACAAGTTGAAGCCGAATAATCGCAGTCGAAGCATATATATTTGCAACGCCGACTTAGGGGGCTGACTGTTTTTCTTTCAATTCAAAAGCGACCCAGACAAACTGTGGGAACTCCCCGATGTCCCTTGGTTAAATGAACGCCGTGGTCCGTATTTGATCATGCTTTGGCGCTTTAAGACATTCCTCGGGATATCAACGGGAATTTCGCAGCCGTGAACCATGCTAAATAGGGCTTCAAAGAGAGGGGATGCGATGTTTAGTCAGCGTGGGCTCGACGTCATGGTTATCCATCACTCAATATTCCAGATTGGTCATATTTGTGGCTTGAGATAATGTTGTGACACTTTGTCGTTTCTGTAACGGTAAGTTCTATGTCTCCGAGCTGACCGAAGTAGAGGATGGCAGGTTTTCCTTCATTCGGACTCTATCTGATTCGAAGCTAGCCATGCCCTGCAATCCCCACCTCTCCAACATTGACTTGTCATCATCCCATCCTGAGCCTGGAGTATATTAGTTTAGATGAAACTTCCGTCCCTGTCATAATTTATGAGCTGCTTACAAGGGGTAGTGAGCATTTTCTCCCCAGTAAAAATTGCATTTGCACCCGCCAGGAAGCACATTGCTTGCTCAGACTCTGAGAAATTCTGGCGACCTGCGGAGAGGCGAATGATAGTTTTCGGAAGGACGATCCGGGCGGTAGCGATGGTTCTCAATATTGTGGGGTGGTCTAGAGGCTGCAAATACAGGCATCAGCCAGCCCGGGACCTGATTTTGGGGTTTGCTTACCTTGTTCTTTTCCAACGGGGTTCCTTCAATTGGTACGAGTGCATTGACAGGGAACGATTCGGGATGTTCAGGCATACTAATTAGGGTTGAAGGACAAGCCTCACTCATTAATACCATGTCTATCACTTACTTGGCGACTTCCCAAATCAACCCCACACGGTCCTCATGCGACTCTCCCAGTCCTAGGATACCGCCTGAACAGACGCTAATGCCCGCCTCCCGAACAGCATCGATGGTGGTCAAGCGGTCATCGTAAGACCTTGTTGTGATCACCTATCAGCATCTCGGTGATTAGTTTAAAATCAAGCCAGTCCTAAAATGACAATCACCTTCGGGTAAAATTCACGGGAGGTATCAAGGTTGTGATTATACGCTGTGAGTCCAGCCTCTTTTAGTCGCCGAGCCTGTTCAGGAGTTAACATTCCCAATGTTGTGCAGACTTCCATTCCCATTGATCTGAAACGAGGCACTATGAGCCCCCACGTTTGTACCCACGATAGTTCTAGCTGACGTACCTGATCTCCCGTACCATTTCCAGGATCCGTTCAAAGCCACTCTTTCGCCCTTGAAGATCCCTCCAAGCAGCTCCCATACAGAATCTCGTGCTCCCATTTGCCTTCGCTTGACGTGCCGCTTCTAAAACTGGCTCCATCTTGAGCAGGCGAGAGGCTTCTGTGGCGGTCTTGTAGCGAGAGGATTGAGAACAATAGGAGCCTTGGGGTTACCCAAGAATCTTTAGTACCTTGGATGGCTGGACAAACCAATCTTCTACGACTTACAGTCTTCTGAGCATCCTCCAGCTGTCAATTGGCAAGCATCGTCAGTATCAGAGTCATCTCAGGATCACGTTTACGGCGTAGACTTAACACTTGATGTTCATTAATGTACAAAGCTGTATCTTGCTAGGATCCTGATGCAAGCGATGCGCAGAAGCTGCCCTGTATACAAGCTCTAATAAAGGGGTATCATATATGTTTTGGATCTCGTCACGAGAATAAGATTGCTTGACAGATTGCGGATCTAAGTGCTCCGTTTCACCAGATTCCGGGACCGCTGTAGCCCGATAGCGGACACCTAGTTGTGCTAATCGTCGTGGAGCAGCCCTGAAGGGCATAAGCCTCAAGCCGACCATAATGAAGATCTGAATTTGGGCGGGACTGGTGTGAACTCGAATATAGAAGTTAAGCCTCTGAATCAAAAGATCCCCATGGTTCATGGAAAGCGAGGCAGGACCTCGTATCGGAGTGTTAATACATTTTCTATTCTCCGACATGTCATTGGTCCGCTGCAATAACAAGCTGCGATGCATAGACGACTACTGGGGTAATAATCATTATAGAGATGTATTGAATTTTGCGCCCACGAAGTAGCGGTATAAAGGGCATCATCCGACGTTATGATCTAAAAGCTGGATACCCAATTGATTACCTAAATGTCCCACGCTTGGACAGCAACAATTTTCACAGTCCGCCAATCACGTCCTTCCTCACCACTTGGTCATTGTCAAAACTTCTAAAAACTCCCAAAATCTCCTCGTCCAACTCACTCAAAAGCTTCATTTCAACATGGTGTGTATCTCTTTGTCCGACTCATCAAACTTTCCAGCGAAAATCTGGATGGTTTCTTATGTACAGCGCAACTGACCCGCTCGTGTGCCACCTTGATTAGACTCTTGCCGTTGATCTCCTCAACCCTTCAGCTGAATACGAGAAGAAGCAGCACAAGCTAAAACGTCTCGTTCAATCGCCAAATTCCTATTTCATGGATGTCAAATGCCCAGGTAAAGAGATCACGTACCTGATTAATCTATCCTAATACTGAACATCCATTATGTTATTTCCTCGTTTAGGTTGCTTTGCCATCACTACCGTTTTCTCGCATGCTCAAACAGTGGTTATCTGCGGATCTTGTGCTACGGTGCTTTGTCAACCAACGGGTGGTAAGGCGAGATTGACTGAGGGTGCGTTTAGATTTTGCATGATATGTTCCATGAGTTACTGATCTCTGATCCACTTATCATGATGATCAGGGTGTTCTTTCCGTCGGAAGAACTGAAGAGTCTTCTGTCATCCTTGTTCCCCGGTTCATCGGTTGTTATCTCTCGCACTACATTTGTTTATATCATCCCGTCTGCATGCTGGTGTAATATACATCTTGTGCTTTCAAGCTCCATCTAAATGAATGACCTGCTCTCTCAATTCACTATCATAATGACCACCCACCACGTCTTGAGATGACACCCAACGGTTTAGATTGCCCTTAAGTTGCAGTCATGCAAGATATCGATGTTGACGTAATGAGAAGCCCGTGATGCAAAGGCCTTGTGTTTGAGCATCCATATCAGGATCAGCATGACTATGCGGATTTAATACATTAGTCCGTACTCACTCCGCTTTCGTTCATTTACCTTCAATCACCAATCCAGACGAGCTTCACTCTCATTTGCATACACACTCAAAGAACACATTCCTGAGAGGAAATATCAATGGAGGTCGATGTGCCACGGTTAGCCTACGTCGGACAAGCGTGCTTCAAGTGCTACGCCCGGTCCGCAGAGAAAAAGCTCATGAGATGTTCAAAGTGCAAAAGAGTCCAGTGAGTATGCGCTCACGTTCAGCTAAATCCACAGCTAATTTCAAAACGACGCCCCAGTTACTGTAGTGTCGACTGCCAGAAGGCTGACTACAAGAACCACAAAGAGTGAGTCGAATATTCGCCCTCGTTCCTTGAATCCAATTTCCGAGACCCTCTCGTCTTCGTCCATAGGATATGTCGTGCCCTAGCCACTCTCCTCGGCGACAGCAGCGTTCCTACGCCTTCATACCAAACGTCTACAAGAGAAGAGCTTGAGCGCCACGCTATGAAGCTGTCCTATGCCACCATATCACACATGGGGCCTCTTCTGCGTCGCAACCTCACAACAATCGAGCAGAACCTGGTAGCATGGGAGCCGCGCTGTGTGCTCTGCTATAAGCGAGAAGTGGATCTCAACCCTGATCCCAAGTCATCTAGCAAATCCTCTTTGACGCCGTGTCACTGTCTCCTCTCATTCTACTGCTCCGAAGCCCATGCCAACGAATCAAAGGAATCTCATACCGTAGAGATACTGGAGAACGGGCTGTCTCAATGCGATCTCAACACTCAGTGTAACAGAGACCAGTACTTTCAATTGGATGCGAGGAAGGAGATGGGTCAATCAGATTCCAATCCTCCTAGCACACCATTCGTCTGGGCTCCCGAACGCATCAAAGACCAGTACGAAAGTCTTCTGAAATACGAGCCGCTGGTGGGAGTTATGAAGTCTATAGACGATATTTCTCCTCAATGGAGAAAATGGTTCGAGGACAGCGGTTGTCCCTTCACTCATGTCCCAACGGTCATGAGACTTGCAACCAAGTCCCTTACAATCCCACTCACGACACTCTACGGGTTCGACGTACTTTATTCCAAGCCAGAATTCGGTCCGAAGCTAGTGATACATTACATTGGCACGGCTGATTTCGAGGTGCTCTCCGGAGGCCCGGCACACGAAGAAATCGCACACTCTATCCCTACAACCAAAACCCTCGATCTTCATTTCATCGGTCCCGAACTTCAGGCGATTACAAAAAGTATGAAATCGAGCAAGGTCGTCGACATGGAGGCTTGTCCAACCTGCCAACAAGCAGGCAAGACCCGCATCCACACGTTCCATGCGTACAAATACCATGACTGGGTACATAGCCTAGGGGATCAATACACAAAGCCAGACATCGCGGTCATATTCAACTCCGGTATTCATGAAGAAGAATCTTCGTTCGCACCTACAATACGTCTATTAGTGGAACAAGGCATCCCAACTATCATCACTAGTTACAACGAACTTGAAGTCCGACAGGACCTTGCAGCCGTTCAGAATTCTGTGAAGGGAGAAGGTGGAGTTAATATTGTGATGGAGCCGAAGCGGAATCCATGGAAATGCGAGCTTGGCCATTCGGAGCCTTGCGGTCAACGAGGATACTATTTCACTAATGGGTGGACATTTGCCTTTTCCGGCCGGAAGGTTGGCTAGGGCCTTGTCTTCGCGTTTCCGTCCGTTCTTGATAGACATTTTCGGTTAGTCTTGACGATCTTGGACTAGGTTGCTTGAATAGAGAACCGTTTCTTGTGATTGAAGATAGCCTTCGGGCTTCAAGGCCAAGGTTCTCCACGTTACAATGAGGTTTGCGATTCCAGATAGCAAGCAAAGATACGCGAGTGACTATTTACAGCAACTGAAAATGACAAAAGCGATGGCAAGAAACCATGCTGATAGTAGTACAAGAATCAAAAGGCAAATAACTTCAAACCGGAGCCCACGATGTGAGAGTGAGAACTGAGTGAAGAAGGGAGAACGATGCTAGTAGCCAATATATATCGATTGGAGTAATGATTTGGCCCAAGCTACGGATGACGGGGGGGAAAACCGGCTTTCACCAAAGAGATCGTAGCAAGCGTTTTGAAAGCAGATGATAGAATTGAGAACACTGGAAACCGAGTTTTATGCAAAAAATGGGAAGATGGGAATTTTGTAGAGGAGGTTACATGAATCCGAATGAGAAGAGCAATGATAACACTGTTTGTGGTGAGAGAAACTGAGAAGAATGTGAGAGTTGTAGCCTGGTGGAGAGAAAATCGTGAATGTATAGTTGTCCATGCGGATGGATCGACTACTTTCGGCGAGAGTCGCTATCGTCGAGATAATGACTGGGACGAGCGGGCTGCTGATGCACGTCGGGGAGAGGTCGAGGAAATGTCGCAGGTGGCGGAAGTGGAGGACGCCGAATGAGGCCGTGCGTTGAGTAGCTATGCGGCAAAGAATTTGAGAACTGGGAAGGCATACCACCAGCACTTGGGTGATAATCCGGTAGTGAAATGATGTGAACCCGAGATTCGACTGCGATGCAAATTGCATCAGCAGGGAATGAGCAGTGAAATGATGATTGAAACGAGAATCAGAAACAGAGTGAACGTGTAGGAGACCGAAAAAGTCGAGTAAAGGAGATCAGAGTGAACGAATGTGAAGATGGATGGACGTCGATAATAGGACAGAGAAGATGCCATGTACACAGCATCGAATAAAGGAGTGGGTGATTGGATGGATAGGATGAGAATAGAAGACAGTAGAATGAACGTTGGGTTTGATAGAAATATCAAAGGAGATGTGCAGATAGTGGAAAGGACATCAATGATAGCACATATGAGAGGCAAAAAAAAAGACAGGGAGGGACAACTATACTTTAAACGTAACCTGGTTTATCAGGATATCAAATAGGAAAATACGATTGAAAACTGTCAGTGCGATGCGAAATAAATGCAGATCCGAGTTTGAGTTTTTAAAAAAAAAGTCGATGGAGAGTTCAGGAAAAAGAAAATGGACGTGGTCTTGGAGTAGATGAGATAATGCGATTTCAGAACAGATACCGACCCCTTGGTTCCTTGAGAGGCTTTCCGGGCACACCCCCTTCTTCGAATGGGCTGCTCAGCGTCAAACCTAGCGCTCCGCTTGATGAACCTTGAGCTGGTTGATCTTCCGTCAAAGATCCAAATGATATCTTGCGAGCCAGATTCAACCTCAGTTGTGGTCTTCTAGACGTCTTGCCTTTGCTCTTGTCCTTCTGAGAGGGAGTCGCAGGAGCGCCTTGGGGAGACCGAGGTGAACCAACATCTCCCATCCGTACTGTAGACACCGATATCATTTGATTCCGACCTGCACCCCTACTTGACCCAACAACCATTTGCTCACTCTCCTCTATCTTCTCTCTCTTCAAAAACTGCCGCTCCTTCTTTCTCCAAGCAGCCTCCATCTCTAAGCGCTTCTCTATCTCTGCAAGAGCCTCCTTCCCCGTAACTTGAGATGAGGAACCAATTGAAATCGTGGCATTATTACTCTCCTCGCTCAGCCGAGCCATCTTGGCACCCATTCTTCTAAGAGTCCGTGGTTTGGGTGGCGTTGCATCTGATATGGACATTGGTGAGGTAACAAGCTCGGGTGGCGATTTGACTGTAGGCCGTGCAGTTGCAGGTGGTGTTAATGACTGTTCCTTTCGTTTGGAGGCCACGTTCTGGCTGTTTGAGCTCACGGCAGTGTTCAGGGAAGTCCTCGATGTAGCTGCGGAATCCAACATGAGCGAATCCGTGGAAACAGACGCTGAAGAAGATGAAGAATTTGCAGTGACGAGTGATTCCAACGAGTCGTCCCTGGTCAGCTGCTTCGCCTTCGGATAAGGGGGAATCTCTAATGGTTTAGGATCCTGAGCAGGCACTACAACTTTAAGTTCCGCTCCCAAATAGCTCGGCTTCCTATGTATCATTTTGGCACGTTTGGTGGCTTTCTGTCGCTTCTTCTCTTCCTCGTCTGAGGATTCTGATCCCTTTCTGAGTTTCGGATCCGCCGGCTTGACTGGGGAAGGAGAGTCGATATCCATGCGGTCCGCTTTGTCTGCTGCCTTTTTCTGCTGAGCGATGACACCATAGGAGGGTGCCCTCTTGAGACGCGGGTGTGTATATGTCATATCGACTTCCGAGACGGTGTTCAGGGGTGTGGAGGAACGTCCTTTTCCAGAGCCTCCAGAGCGCGCAAGGTTTTCTCGCGAGTCCTCGGATGAACTAGCTTTGGGGACATAATTGGATTTCCTCAAACTTCCTAATGAGGAAAGGGAAGCAGATGGGGACGTAGGTCTGGGGATGCGAGAAGGTAATGCAGGGACGGCGTAGGATGCTTCTGAGGAGCCGCTGCTGGTAGCAGCTGAATGAGAGCGCCGAATGCCTGGTGCGATGGGAGGTCGGCGGGAGCTGGGAGGTGGTGTTGGAGCTGCCTCTCGGCTGGGGAGAGATGACGGAGGGGGAGAGACTTGGCATTGGGAACTTGAAGTGCATTTGGAATATGGGTGGAAAGAGAAAAACCGGTCGGCACGTTGTAGTCGGTTAGACAAGCTGTGCATGGACAAATGAGTAACACTGGGGCCATCATAGAAGGATGAACATACCGATTGATCTGCACGTTCTCCTTTGATGTAGAAGGGGGTATAAAGTCCATAGAGTTCTTTCTGTAAAGCGGCCGTTTCCTAGATTCCTCTGCGCGTGCACCACTCTCTTCCTCTGGTTGCTGTGGGTCTTCCTGGACCATGTCCAAAGGGGCTGAACTCGCTCGCTGACGAGCGAGTTGAGCCAACATTTGACGCGTCGCTCTATGGGTATGCGGCCAATCAGAGTTCTTGTGTTGAATTCCCCTTGCGAGTCTGTCGAGAAGATTTGCGGGAGGGATCTGGCCTATGAAGGGAGTGAAGACATGAGAGGGGAGGTTGTCGAGAGTCTGTAGAACATCGATAAGCGTCATCGGAATAAGAACCAATGAAAAGCGCACCTTGGCCAACACTTGAATATCAGCATCATCCCATTCCGCTGACTCTGTACTTCCATCGTCAGTGCTATTCCAGGATTCAGAAGAAGCGCGAGAGTAGCGAGCTGGCGAGAAGGTGATTGGAGACCGTTGCTGGTTGATTGGAGTCAAGGGCCCATCCCCAGAAGTTGCAGAGAGCGGTGGACGAGGCAGCGACAACATGTACAGAGACGATGGAGTACGACGTTGAGCAGCCATCGTAAAGATGACAGAGGAGAAGAAAAAAAAACGAGAGACTTTGTGGACGTTGGAGGAAATGCCGAAGCCGGAGGGGGAGTGTGAATTAGAGGGATCGGGGGCGTGGTCGGACAACAATTCTCTCACTTTACTTCTTCACACAAATCACACCTCGTGTCCATCTCGTCACACTGTCACCAAAAAACAGTGACATTTTGCTCCACAACTGTGACAACGCGCTTGGACGCGTTCTTTTGACCACAACCCATGTCATCCATCATTGAATCCCTTCCCGTCGATGGCTCTCCCCTCTCTGCATCTTACACGTATCACTCAAAGCTGCCTCAGGCTCCGGGAAAGTATATCCTAGGTGTAGACGAAGCAGGAAGAGGCCCTGTCTTGGGACCCATGGTCTATGGAATTGCCTATTGCCCGGTAGCATACAAAGAACAACTGGAGCAGATGGGATTTGATGGTAAGTATTTACATCACTCTTCTGATACCGCGTTCGTGGTACGAGTTCACTCATTGCTTCTTTCCCCCGTCAGACTCCAAGGCCCTCACTCCCGAATCTCGCTCAAACCTCCTTCAAACACTTTCATCTGATCCGCACAACCTCGGATGGTCAGTTCGCGTCCTAAGGTAAGCGAAATGCACACAATGAATTGTTTATAAGTTGTGATTTGGGATGACCGACTTTGACCCTCTCACGTCACACCCTATTCAAAAACTAATACTAAACCGAACTGGCACCCTCAACACGTCACATGAATAACTTCTGGACGTTCTTTTGTTGCACCTGTCCGGTGATCAAATTGTACTAGTCCTCAAGACCTCTCTAGCGGTATGCTCCGCCGGCCTCCGACTAATCTCAACCAGCAAGCCCAAAACGCCACGGTGCTTCTAATCCAACAAGTCCTAGCCAAAGGTCTCGAAATCGATGAGGCACGTTCTCAGATCCACTTCTTTCACATCCTTAAAGTTTGATTGACGTGCGTGCCTCATGCAGATCTATGTTGACGCATTAGGAAATACCAAGTCTTATCAGGAATACTTGTCCTCTTTATTTCCGACCGTGTCTTCCATCACCGTGTGCGCCAAAGCAGATGCTAAATATAAGATCGTCGGTGCAGCCAGTGTTGGCGCCAAAGTCACCAGAGACGCATGGATCGACGGTTGGGTATGGGAAGAACTGAAGCATCGTTCAGCGCCCGATAAGCCTGAAGGGGCGCCGGAAGGGGTGGCTATGAAGGATGGCAGTTTAACGGTTCCTTGGGGAACGGAGCTAGGCAGTGGATACCCCTCAGGTGAGTACTCCGCGCACTTCAGGTTAATACCTTCGGTGGCTACATTCAGTATGTATCTGCCAGACCCAAACACAAAAGCGTGGATAGCGGGTGCTATTGACCCTGTCTTCGGATACCCGTCCATTGCCCGATTCAGTTGGGCAACTGTCAAGACGGTATTGGAGGACACAAAGTCTGGTAGAGCACACAAAGTAACTTGGTACGTATACTGTTACCTAAATCTGGCTGTCCGTTTATCTGTTACCCTACACAGGACGGACGACGGCCAGACAATTGCCACAGCCTTTCAGTCCACAAAGCCCGAAGACAAGGGTCGATCCGGTTTCCTGAAAGACCTATCTATCAGGAGCGTCACATCACTTTGATACCAGACACTGAGAAAAGACTTTGTGATGTCATGCATCAAGGTTATTTAATCTATTTATCGCAAAAGTAATACATTTCAGTTTGCGGTTTAATATAGTCCGCCACTAGTCTAATGAGGGACCAAGTTTATTTTGATGAACACTTGACGCCACTTCCCGATCCATTATGATCATCGGATTTAGTAAATTGCCTATCGGCGATTATGCTCCAAAGACCGCGGCTCCCAGCTTGGAGCTCAAACAAAGCGTATCATTCGATCATCACAACAATCTCCATTCAACCTGGGAATGTAATCGGCATTCCCCAGCTCAAGTGATGATCAGTCTACGATGAATCGCCCACCTGCGCCTCGGAGGTCACTAGGCCAATCAACAACCACAATTCGTCACCCATTGGTTACCCGCATTGTGTTTGATCGTTGGGCACCAACTATTGTCGCTAAAGACTCCATCTGTCTCAGCTTCCCGCCATTACAGCCTTGCACACTTACTGTAACAAGTCGCGTTTGTACGGTGCATTTGTGGGACCACCTTAGTGGGCTGAACGATGTTCGAACTAGCCGCGATGCCAACCGTCTTGTAGGTCTACGAGTCGTGGCTGGATCAGCCCAAATACGAAGCGGTTAGTGGCATACGGGATATGACTGCTCTGGAAACAACCTTTAGGGACAAGTTCGAGTTTCTAATCTGCATCCACATTACCCACTGATCCATTAGAAGGTACGCGCAACACAGTCTTCTCTTCGGCACCACCTACTCACTACAGCCTGGCCTTGCAGATGGTCGTTAACCTATTAACTCTCTCCCTCGCACTGGTTGCGTTTTTGCTGGCTATCTTCAATGGTTCATCCGGCTAAAGTAAACTCTGAAACCTGGGGAGATTTATCTCGTGACTCGTTACCCCGATGACACCTTCAAGGCATATATGCAGTGGGAGGCCGCAGCGAGTGGATCTTTGCTGACTTGACTATTCTAGTACCTGACCATTCCTCAGGATCGTGCTCGCGTCACTGGCTTTCCGGACACGAGATTTGCGCTATCCAATCCACCTTGTTGGACAGAGGCCACGGAGTCATGGTTGCGTTGCTTTCTTGACCTTCGGCAATGAAAAGGCCCACTAGTTTACTCAATCGATGTGTTTCGACGTGGAAGCTACGACAGGGGAATCTTCGGTTCGTTGGCAGACATGGTACGAAGCCTTACCTCGTTATGCGACAGTTGGATAAGCCCATACATACGTCTGAGAGCAAGAGGTGGGCATGACATATTTCCTGGGTTCTGAGCGAACACACGTTTTAACTTTGCCATCCGAATCCCATAGGTTTGTTACGACGAAGACCGACGTTTCGTCCCAAATTGTGTCAGATCCAGATAGAACGCTCGCTTAGCTAGCATGATTGATGAATAACGGGGCATAGAAGCGCTGTCTATTCCCTTGCATATAATGATGCAGTTGCTTGAATGTTTTTGGTAACATCTTCTCAATTTGGCTATAAAATCATAGCCTTGTAAATGACAACAAAGGATATGCTTCGTTTTGCAGGTCTTCGTTACGCATTGACACGGCAGTTTGTTGATTAGCATTGGAAAGCAGAACTGAATTGATAGCGTTCGTTACATTCAAAAAAAGAGAAGCGAGATGGAGCAGGTGAAACGCCTATCCATACAGAGTTCAACCCAGAGATAATCGCAATTCGCTAGGTCATGCTATAAGAGTGAGCAAACTAGATGTGAAGAGGAGAGAAATAAGAATGCGGTTCCCCTAGGGGACGTTAAGCAAAGAAAGGATACCAGGCGACCCGGCGAATTCAGAAGGGAGGCTGGTGATAACGGAACGAAGGTGGCTTGTAGCGCATAGCGCCAGGGATTAGAGAGGAAGAAGGATTGCGGCGATGTAGGTCTATAGTTATTGATGTGAAGAGGAAAAAATGCGATGAAGAGCGAAAGAGAGTTACGAAACGAAATATTGCATTACTTCATAGAAGATCACAGAATGGGCACCTCAAATCCAGTGTTTCTCGGAAGATGACAGCTATAAAAGTATGCAGGTATGAGTACGGATATGGTTCTGCTTGATAGAATGAATACTTACGCCCAACGAGCATAGCTGCGAAGACTGCAAACACCAACAAGTAAATGAGGCCATACTTGAGCGCTATCATACGGCGCTGCTTCCTTTGCTTCATGGTGAACAGGTGAGGGCGGATCTGCTTTGAGGGCCTTAACCAGAAGAGTACTGGCGAAAGAAAAAAGTCAGATCCAAATCAGGAAAGGGAAAGGAGGTAAAACGACTTACAGGTCGAGTGCATCTTGTCGATGTAAGGTATCAATGTGGCTGGTGTCAATATGAAGAGTAGTATATGTCCCAGAATGAAATCGCCACTCCATAGGGAGAGTTCGAGAATTTTCACACCGAACTCTCTCACTGGTTGCGACATGATATGGTTACCAAGGTTTCTGCCGTACCACTTGCCGGTCCACCAGGCTCTGTTGGTCTCGTCGTGCTTGAATTCTCGGGAAAGGAGCACAGAGATGAAGACCTTGATGATTGCACGCTGGATGGCCATTATAGCTATAATACCAAGAACTGCATGCGACGCATCCCATCGTTCCAAGAACCACTGCAACGAAGAGTTTCAATATAACGAGCTTCAAATCTATATATATGAAGACTCACCAAGAACTCAAAGAAGCCGATCATTCCCAGAAGTGCAAGAACGTGGGCAATGACTGCGATGACTGAACCAAATTTGACGCAAACCGTGCTCAGCATCGGTCCCAAAAACACGGAGGTAAAGAAGAGAACAAGCAATACAGCGGCATTCCAAACCAAAGGTCCAACAGCAATGACAGCAATGCGGATCAGAGGGCTTGGACGAATATTGCCGTTGGTATCCGGGAATGAACCGACGAACATGTATGCAACTGGGGACGATGGAATGTAAGTAGCGATCTACCGTCAGATCTGGCAATGTAACTTACTTGTCAAGATGGTTGCTTGAACGATGGGTGAGACGATTTCCGAGAATATGATATTCCTCCACGCAGCACGAGGAACGTCGGAGCCCATTTTCTCAGAAGGATGTCCTAGCCTCTTCTTCTTGTATCCAGTAATACTCGTTCTCGAAAGACGGCAGTATCCAATCCAGGAATTGGAGTGACTCCTGGAGTTACCTCTTGACATCCATCGCAAGTACTCGCGATAGTCAATGATAAAGTCCATCAACGAGAACTGATGAGGGTTGAAGACGAATGGGGCGATGCACAGCGATGAAACTGAGATCCAGAAGTAGATAAGATGTGGCATCCAAATAGTCATCGTCGCATAGAGCAACATGACTAGTGTACGCATTCCGAGGTAAATGCTTGGACCGGCGAAACGGGAATAGAGAATGCTGAATGGAAGACGAGTCGTGGCGAAACCTCTACCAGTGGCAATGTAACGAGCACCACCAAAGGACAAGTTGTTAAGAATGGAATGAGCGTAAATCTGAGTGGAGAAGACTTCGAAGACCGGCGACAGGGACAAGAAATGCTTTCCGAGACGGATAAGAGCGCTACCCGATCCACGTTCCGTCAGTTCTAAGGGGAGACGTCTTAGCACGTTAAGCAGCTGATTGAAAACACATGATCTTACCTTGAAGGAAGAGTGGTATGAAAGCAATGAAGAACACCAAGAAGATACTGATGATGCAGCGACGAATCCAATCAAAGACAGGAACGAGGTTGTAGCATCCAGGTTGTCCACCAACGAATTGTCCCTTGCTGTTATACTGGCAGATAACCAACATCTTGTTCAAGGTTCCAAGGAAGACCACTGAAATAAAATATAGTTAGTACTGAATTCATCCTCGTCTGGCTTTGTCAACACTTACATGAAAGCATGAACACCCTCATAGAAATGATAACCAAGATGTTGTTGACCTGGAAACCAGGATGTCCATAGTAGAAGGTCAAGAACCGATCCATAGGCAACTGACTTCCGAGGTAATAATACTCTCGACTCAGCACCTGTTCACCCATTCCAGTACCAATCTTGGTCTGGAAGTTAAGAATCGTTCCGAAACCAAGATCACGTCCTTTACCGCACTGATAGTACTCCGAATGCTTGATTCTTCCACCACGTGCGAAAGCCGTCATACCAGCAAAGATATCTTCGTTCAAATGCAATCCCTTTTGAGCCTTGGACACTCCACCTCTTGTGTTCATGAAAGTGGCGTTCAAGAAATCAGGATGTCCGTAATGCAACTTTCCACCCATCCAAGCCCAAGCACGAGCTGAGAGCGTTCCGAATGTTTGTTCCTTTCCAGCAGCGACGTCACCAAGAATACCAATGTTCTCCGAGAAAATGTATTCTCGAGCACCGACGATGGCAACAGGTGGCTTGGCGAACTCTTGATGACCCCATTGAGCGTATGGACTTTGACCCGACATATTGAACTGCTCGAATTCTCCAAGGACGTTTCGGATCTTCAAACATTCCTCCAAGTAGTTATCCTGATTAGCGTCGACCAATTGCAGGTATTCTCCACGGTAGAAGATGATGGCATGATTCTGGTTGTCTGATTTACCATCACCCAAGATTGGGTTTCCGGGAAGTTCAATTCTGAACTTGGGTCTCCTCTTTCCAGTCTCTGGCACAAACTCCGAATGTCCATCAATGAGTGCAGAGAACAGCCTCGTTTCACCACCATCCTTCTTCGAAGGTTCTTCATCCAAGTAAGCAATTTGCAAGTCCGGATAAGCTCTAAGAAGGAACTCGGCATTCTCCATCTCCTCCTTGTTGAACTTTGAGTACCGTTGCATGGAGACAAGGAACTTGAATTTCCGTCTCGCCATTCTTTCCAATTCCCTCTCCAACTTGTCAGTGTTTCCACCGAAAAGCTGTACGACCTCGGGATTCTCCACACGGTACAAAAGCTTGATAGCCTTGGAGTAGTTCATGAAACCGGAGACGGTACGATATAGAGTCTGAGCTCGAAGAGACGCCCAGATTCTTGTCCGCAGGGTGAACTCGGGTGCAGAACTCTTGAATCCGATGGTGTAGAAGGGAATATCATCTGCTCTTCCTCCAGACTTCTCATCAGAGCCATGAAGAGGTGCTCCATTAGGATTGATGGATTCTTCCGCCAAAATCTTGGTATCCGTGACGAAGTTGTCCCATTCAACGGGATGCAACTGCTTCAAGTACTCCAACTGAGTGACCCTGGTATTTAGATCCTCTTCACGGATGATCTCGCGGAGGGAGAGAAGAATCTTTTCAGAGTAGTGAGGAGTAAGGACGGTGAATGTAGGCATGGCATCGACAGGGAGAGGTTCAGGAATGGTGGTAGTAAGGGATTGAGCAAAGAATGAGATACGGCGCTCTGCTTCACTTCCTGGCGGGAAGAACTCTCCTCTGTATCCTCGGTCACCTTGGGAAATGAAGAATGGAGGAGCTCGGAGTGTCCTTCGACCATCTTCGTTTTGCACCTGGTGGTAGAGCAATTTCTGGACGTGCTCGATGGAAAGCAGGTGTTCACGATACATGGAGATGATGATGGCGTTCCAGATTTGGGATACGAGAACCTAGAAGGAGCTGTTGAGTGACATGATTTACCACAGTAGCTTTCAACTTACCTTGGGCTTGTATTTAACTTCCATATCTCCGGTGGCCAACAACTTCGCGTATATCCTCTTTGGTAGACGAGTGAAGATATCCCTCCAAGGTGTCCAAATCGATAATCCAAGAGCGAAACTCCTTCCAATACTGAACACCGTATTCCAAATGACGTACCACAGGAAAGTGTCCAAGAAGAACAATATCAGATCCATGACATACATGATCGTCAACGCGAACGCCGCTTGCTTAGAGCACAGCGCTGAACCGAAAAACCGATCTTCACATCCCTGAATCATCATTCCAACCATGACAGAGATAGGATCTCGGAAGGAGAGTGTAAGGAAGAAGTATGATTCCACGAACTTGCAACCGAAAATGAGAACCCAAAGCATGACGGAAGCTGTCCTAGCCTTCCTGTCCAGTGCGGGATACGAAGCCGTAAAGGTTTGACTGGCCAGGTACTTGCGTGCCTTTCCTGCCACACGATCTCCAAACATACGTCCTGACGGCATCAACCCAAACAAGATTGTTGCTATGACACTGATGAAGAATTGTACGATGCCAAGAATGAGCGGAAGATTGGACTTTTCCCGGGGATTCTCGTATAACGCAATATACACCGTTGGGGCGGCCGTGAGACCAAGAGTGACGAGGAGGAAGATTAAGCGACGGGTGAGATGAGATGTGTTATTCCATGTAGTGGGGATGAAAGCGAATTCGGCCAATGTTGCACCAATCATGATGAGTGTAGCAACGGCTCCTCCAAGACCTGTAGCGGACCATTGCATTGCAGCGGTGGGCTTGTCATTATTATCCTTCCTCCTGTAAACCCTAGGAGAGTTGTACGCAGTGTAAAACCAGTACACGGCGATATGGATGACCCATATCCGGTTGAAGTGAACGAGAAGTTGGAAGTATGTTCGCTTTTCGAAATATGTCTTGAAGAAGGCCCTGTTCCAGTCTATTTTATCGAACTTCATAAAGCGCTGAGCTGGGGGTATATCGACCAGACGTGTCTAAGAGTGGATTTTAGTATTGGTGCAAGAGCGCCCACAGAAAGACAGAAACGAACCTTGTCTGAAAGGGTAATCCTAGCGATTCCTTCCGGGTACCAGAATAATTGATTAACATCATCGTATCCAATAATTTGGTAATGATCCCTCTCCCTCCTCACAAACTTGCCATCAACAACTTCGTAACCCTGATCACGAATGAACTTGTACAGCGGCTTCACGATCGACCTCAAGTAGAGACCCTCGGGCACAGGATCTATCCGATTCTGGCACTCTGGAGAGCGATAGTAGTCATCGGCGCATTTGAAGATGAAGCACAAGCATTCGGGGACGAATCGAACTTGAGCGGCCTCACCCCAACACAAGAGGAAAAGGGCAATTTGCCGCAGCCGATCGTACTGGCTCATGTTGTTCATGGCCTGCCGCCATCTATTGATAGCACTCTCTAGGGACTTTTCGCCGCCGGTTCGAGGCCCGTTTTTCTTGACGGATTTCAGGCGATTCAACCCTGGATTGTTGCTTTGCCCGATTGCATCATCAAGATCGAGTTGAGCGGCAAAATACCACCGGCGGTAATTTGCATGTTGACCACCAATGTAGTCGGCGTGGAGGGTGAGCAAAGCCTGGTTGGGAGACATGCGAGAAGCACGACTGTCAAGAAGGTGCATGAGGAAGTCGAACTAAGGGTCAGGTTTGTAGGGATCAGTTTTCATGTTTCGGGTGTACGAGATGCCGGCAATGGCAAAAATAGACGTTTTGGCAATAACCTACCTGGTTGCGCATCGAGTCCCGTTGGAAACCGAATTTTTGAGTGAGGTCCAAGAAGATGTCCTCTATTTCCCTTTTGAGTGGCAAATGAAAAAGACAAAAGGGGGCAAGGTGGAGCAGAGCGCAAAAGGAGCATATCGCCTGTCAATCAAAGGTTCAACCACCGAAAATAAACTAGTGGAACGCACTCTTTAGAGAGGGGGATCTGTCGCTCTGCAGACCAAGCGGGGTATGGTTCGTGCGATCCAGTGGGGCCATAGTCGTGAAATGTGGGAGTGGATCCATCTGAAGGAAGGCCAGGGCCTATGTTTAGAGACTCTGTAGAAGGGGTATATCTGTTTCCGTAGACGTCCAACTCTGATTCTGTATCGGTATCTCGACGGCCTTGAACAAGGAAAGTCAGTCCAAATGGTGATCTGACGGGGTGGAGAGGAGGGAATACACACCATAAGGATCATACATTCCTTGACCATCGTGATAATGCCTGCTTTCAGAGTGATCACCCATGTCTGAGCCATCATCGTAGTATTGTTGGGAAGGAGGACCTCTGCCTGGTTGAAACCCTCCTGGAAAAGGATATTGACCTGGTTGTTGCTGTGGTTGGTTGAACGGATCATTTGGTGGACCACCGTATTGCTGAGGGCGGCCAGCGCCTTGAGCCGGCCTGTAAGACATGGTGGAGGGAAGGGGAAGATGAGATTGAGAAGAGTGTAGTAGTAGAAAAGAGTGACACTCCTTGTTGCGTCAACGAGTAAGAAGCTTCTAACAAACAAACTTGTCAAACATTCTACAGATTTCAACAGAATCACCCAATACTCACCCCTTTGTCTTTTTCCCGCTCCACTAATACACGCTGTGACAACGTTTAATCTTTGATAATGATTGCACGTGAGCACTCTGGCTAGTGGAAGGGCGACCGTCGCCAAGACACCGGTCCTCTTATTTTTCAAGACAACCAACAACCGACGGCGACAAACATTGAGCGGTGTAATTTTAGTCAGGGCGGGGCCCGACTAGGCGGCGAGCTGTGCATTTGTGGTGCATGTTCATCCAATTTAGGCAATATACACCGCTTTTGGGTAGGTATCACCGATGCACACGCCACATTTCACACCGTACATATCTCAGTCCGTTCATTGTATCTTTCATGATCCTCGGTCAACCACCGTGTACTGCGCCCTCTCTTGGCCCACCCTCTCTTGAATGACTTGGCTCCTCTTGAGCCGAGCAACGCCCATGCTTGAGTATAATACCCGTCGTCTCACAGTCGCTGATTCTCCCGCCGCTCATACGTTTTACCCGCTTCGAATCCTCGGCTAACCGACGTCTACGCCCCGCACTCTCAGCGTCGTGTCCCAATCAAATCAAACCGATTAGACACCAAGCGTATAATAATTCCATTGGCTTTCTATTGGCTTGCATTGTACTCTGATTCATTCATTCGTAATTAACTGTGATCTCGTCGTATTTCTCCTCACTGCGTTGTCTCTCAGGACCTAAACCTGACAATCTGTCGCCGGATTGCCTAATCATATCTGGGCCGTAATGTCTAGCATATCACACCAATGTCTGGTGGTGATGACGCTAACATAAGGTGTACAACCCAGTCTGTCGACTCAACACTAGTACTAATACACCGACGTCATATACTGCGGATCAATTAAGCACTATAGTGGGAATGACCTCGTGGAATAGTGGTGCCGTATCGCTGCGCGGTGAGGTGAGAAAAAGAACGCCCCAAAAGCACCCCTTCCTTCAGCGCTAACGCAAAAGTACACCCTGAATCTCATTGGACTTCCTCACAATTGCTGTGCATGTATTCGCTATAGTGGCAGAGCAGATCTTCAGGGCAAGCGTCAGGCACCTACCTTGGGCCTTTCAGACGTCTTATTGCTTCCGCGAGTAACAGTTAGGCGCCCCGAACCCCGAACACGACATTTTGCCGCACGTTCATAGGAAGACTCCTATATGGAACGCACTCGCATCATCTTGTTCCAAGTATAGGAGGCATGATATGGACAGCAAGAATTCGAATGTTTTGAAGCAAAATCCTCATCACGTGGAAAATGTGGCACTGCCACTCAATCAGGATCCCATCAGCACTGACGAGGTATTTCTGATTTTTTCCCATTTCAGACCTGTCCTTTCCCTATACAAGGATATTCCTCTTACGTATTGCCGCAACATGATTGGCTGAACGAACGGGTGGGCTGTCCAGGAAGAAGCAAGCATCGGGATCAGGGCGCTTGATAGCGGAACGGTTGTTTCAAGGCACGACGTAAATATAGTGTAGATCAAAAATGGTCTATATAAAGACTCTCTGGCGTCGTTCAAATCCTCTTCTTCATCCGCTTTCTCTAGGGTTTTACTCACCTTAACCCGTATCTGAAAATGTCCTCTTCCACTTCCTTGTATCAATGCGTTCCCATCCCTTCTGGTGACAGATCAGACTTGGCTGCTCTCCAGTCGATCCGAATGGCCGTTTTGCATAACAGTGAGAATAGATTCTGTATTGTTATCGTACGATATGCTGATAGTCATTGCTCTGCCAGTCATCATCCGAGGAATTAACTCCATGATTTCATACGCCCCCGAGATCCAGACCTCCGAGCTACCAGCCTTCTTGAAATACTGCGAGCAATTTGTACGTTCCCGCCCTCTCTATGAAGTTATGAGATCCCAATCAACCTGACGTTTTTGGCACGCAGGACTATTTCTTGCATCACCATCATGCCCTCGAAGAGGAAGTCTACTTCGACATGATCGAAAAGAAATTGGGCCAAGGTTCCATGAAAGACAACGTCGACGGCCATCAAACCTTCAAAGCTCCCTACGAAGCTTGGAACAAATCGAGGGAAAGCTTGGCTAAGGGTGAAGCCAAATGGAATCCATCCGACTTCATTGCTGAGATCAGAGCCTTCACCGAGCCACTTTTGGAGCACTTGAAGGAGGAGATTGACACATTAAAAGTCGATGTGATTAGGGAGAAGTTCACTCCAGCGGAATTGCAACATATCGAGAAGACTATGGAAGCTGCCTCCAAGAAAGGACTGAATCCTGTCTGGCATCCACCTTTCTTGTTCATTAATGGTGACGGCGTGAATGGAAAATGGTTCCCTCCTGTAAGTGTCCTGTAATCCTAGCTCCTCCTAACGATTCAGGTTCGCTTACATATTTTACACCAGGCACCTGCACCCGTTATCTTCCTTTGCCGTGATGTTCTCTTCAGGCTTCACACCGATGTCTGGAAATACGGCTGTGCCGATAAGAATATGAAAGTGAAGGAGAGGTTCGCTGCATACGAGCCAGTAGTAGAAGCAGCATAAAACACATTGCACACACGGACATACGGACTCTTATCACGTTTCTCATGTTTATTTTATTGGGCTCTCTTGTTTTAATACATTCGCATTGTCTCGTTGTCTTTCGCATTCCTGCAGGAACGCACTAATTTTGAAATGGAGCGGCGCCTTTCGTCGTGGAACAGCACCGCGTGTGACTGTCGGGAATGCTTCTCGCCGACCACCAGCATGGGTGGTTACTTCTCTCCGAGAACACCAAGCCTAAACTGCACGGATCACTTTCAGTAATGGGTTGCCGTTCCACTCCAGAGCAGAGTTTCGATG
>WSUA01000010.1:39804-60740 GCA_019633455.1 Tulasnella sp. 419 | reverse complement strand
GGAGCGCAATCGAAGTGGTGATTGTTATATCGTCCCGGGCAGATCCGGACGCTTTAGCAAAGGATGAGTTGTCATGTGTTGGAAGGTCAGGACGTCCATCTTTGTCATACCCATCCTCTTCGACAGCGGAATCATCCGACTTAAGAACGTTGCCAGATGTCCCAGATCCGTCTCCTGGAGTGGGAGTCGATAAGGTGGTGAATGCGGCGAGCGCGTTTGATCGGTTCGTTCGAAAAGAACTAGCCCGTCGCTCCCGCAGTCCACTACCTCTATGTATCCCCAGATGTGTCTGTTGAAGTGCGTCACTGGCAAGCTGATTAGCCGGTGTAGTTTCAGTGGTTGACATTGTTAACTGATACAGAGTCAATCAGCGAAGGATGTGAGGATAATTAATGAAAATTGGTACTCTTTATGTGGTCTCAGAAATACTTACCAATGTTTTTTTTTTCTTCAGGTGCGGGGAAATCCCGTAGAAAACATTGCGATAAGGACAAAACTATAACGCTGACGCCCGTTTTGCGTGTCTCGTGGGCAGGTGGAGGGGTTCATCAAGTCATGATACCCACAAAACGCGTGCCGCGGGAAGCTGATAAGGAGTCAAGTTGCCTTTTTATCCTCCATATTAAAGGAAGTGAGCAGATCCAGAACCCAGTCTACAGCTCCAGTTCAGGTCTCGAATTACCGTTCCGAGTTCCTGCTCCCACAAAATAGACATAACGAGTTCGGCATCCGTATCGGTGTGGGTGATGGAGCAGAGATGTACACTGATTTGAATAGAGTCAGCTGAGGATCCGCTAGCGTGTTTGTGGGGAAGAGTGGCTAGAACGCTAGAACCTGGCAAAACAGTTGTAGACGGTGGAGGTCCCTATCAATGACAACTTTTTTACTTCATGCGGAGTTCAAAAGATCATCGCTTGCTTCCCTTTAAGGTTGGTACCACGCAGGGCTCCATTCCTTGAAGACAGATCTACTCACTGGATTTGGAGGGAGTAGCGTTCTTCCCAAGTCCTCCGGATCTACATGATAGGGTCTGGGTTCTGTAAATCAAACGAGGACATGAAACGTCTTCGTGATCGAGTTATGCATTGTACCTACAAATCATCGCTCAATTAATCGAGGGACAGATGAGTCGGAGTTAAATTGAATTGCTAGCAATCCTTCAGCTACATGTCGAGGACTTACTGGACTGTACTTTGGATCAGGTTTCTGACAGCATTAGCATTCCACCTAATGCTTCGAAGGTCTTATGCTTGACCTCGTTCAGTCCTGCTGCATCTATCCAGTACTCCTAATTAGGCTATTCAAATCAGGAACTCTTGAAACATCCCTGGGCTTTACCACGACAGGACGTAGCCGTCTAACTCTTCTTCTACATTCAATCACAACACCCATGCATGTGTGCGGTGGATTTCATATCGGCCCTTAGAGGTGAGCAAAAGCTCTCGTCATCATGAGACGCATTGTTAAGTAGGGACAACGGCAATTAATTGTGTCCTCAATATTGCTAGGTATTGTTCATATCGCCCAGAAGCTCGATATAGCATGTTCAGGACCCCTTCGCGTCGATCTTCGGGAAGCCTTAAATCGAGGCCTTAATTCATTCATTATGAGCCACTAATCTAATTCAAACTCAGCTGACCGACTAGCCAAGATCTGACGACAGTCAATCTCTCTATGGGCCTGACCTTTGCGGGCAACTACATTACCAATCACGACTTGGCAAAAAGATGCACTGTAGCGCTCTGCAGGTGACATGGCATGGCAGCTTTACACCAAGGCACCACGGTAAGGAGGAACACTGCCCCGCGGAACATGACCCGCACGATCAGCAGAGATCAATATGAGGGCAGTGAAGGGGGGGATAGTGAACATCAATGTGCCATTCACGTCGTTACGTGGTCCTTCAGGTACGTCGCTTGCGGATAAAATTGCGCGTAGGATGAGTAGCTACTGCACGTGTTCTGAAGTGGGTGTCCAAGCTCGTCCATCAATAATACCGGTGACATCGCTTCTTTCAAGGAATAGGATTTTGAACCTTGAGCCATCTACACGAGTTCCTAAATCATGCCTATTGCGTGAATTGCAATGACCCGGTGGAAAGTATGAGCCTCTTCCAAGTGGAGCAGGTTTGGAGATCCATCTGCATTGGTACTGCCACGAATTCAGAAGCTTCGGTTTATTCAGCTAGAGCGCCTAAAGCATATGGAATCCCACACATTCGCCGCCAGAGGATCTATGCAGTGATATCGGATGGTTTAGAGCCATGATTCGAAGGTCGCATGCGGATACGTAAACGCCGTCTTTCCGAATGACTGTGCTGCTGGCATAGCCCAGGCAACATCTGTGAAGATAGTGTTGTGATCTCACGGGGTTCTCGGTTGTTTAGACTTGCAGATACACAGCTCTGGCGCAAGTCATCACGCGTGTTGTTACATAATGCCTATTTCCAATCTGCTATTTGCAGTTCTATACGATGATTCAGTTTATCATTACGACACATTTCAAGTTTGAAAGCAGAGAATATCTCCTAGGATCACGGAGCGCTGTTTATCATATGTCTGAGTTGCAGTGCAGTGGAGTAGCTTCTTTCCGATTGCGATGGAGTCGTGATGATTTTTGGTAAAGAAGAAGCCCGACAAAGTTGAGGGATTGAACAGGATACAGAAGGTGATATACCTCAAGGCACAGGCGCTGAGGAGCGCAGATCTATAAAGTCACTTGCTCATCGACTTAGGCCGTCAACATTTACCCTTCCATCTTCCAATCATTTGAATTGTCAGTCTATACGCAATGACAAGCCCCTCTCAGCAACTGTATCAGTGCCTAGTTGTCCCATCCGGAGACTACAGGGATCCCTTTGATGTACAAGCCATGCGCATGGCTGTCGTCCACAACAGTGAGTGGCTTATTGGAAGGGTTCGGACCGTCCAATTAATCAATTTTCCTCTTACAGCGATTATCAGAGCAATCAATGCCATGATAACATATGCCCCTGAGGTTACAGCGTCTCAACTTCGCGCATTCTTTAAGTTCTGTGGCCTGTTTGTGAGTTACCGCAATACGACTGCTATCCTGTACTCATACTTCCACATAGGAATTGATAGTTCACACTCACCATCATCACGAAGAAGAAAATTATTTCCCAGCACTCGAAGAAAAACTTGGCGAAGGAGCGATGAGCGGGAATGTTCAAGGTCATCGAGCTTTTGACTCATACTTTGAGGCTTGGTGTGAACTCCGGAAAGGTTTCGAAGAAGGAAAACGCCCTTGGTCACCTCCGGAATTCGTTGCCGCAGTGAGGGCGTTCGCAGATCCACTAAGAGTCCACCTCCAGGAAGAAATCGACACACTTAATGCCGATGTTCTGCGCTCGAAGTTCACTCGAGACGAGCTACAGGAGCTTGACGAGACAGCCGAGAAAAAGATATTGTCGAAATTGGACCCCGTTTGGCACCCAGGGTTCATATTTGTCAATGGCGACGCTGTTACAGGTGGATGGTTTCCGACTGTAAGTAGACACGTGAACGAAGTCTATGTGTGGCTGATCAAAGTTTTGGCAGATGCCGAAGGTGGTACGCTTCGTATGCCGGCACATACTCTATTGGCTTCATTCCGACGTCTGGCAGTTTGGGTCTTCAGACAGATACATGAGAGTTAAGGAACGGTTCAGAGCAGCCGAACCCCCCCTTCCACAATGATGGTCCGGATCTTTCATGAGGCAAAAATAGAAGCAGGGTTGCGGTCCCGCAGGTAGCAATACAACTTTTTTATACCGGTGCCGCTGAGCACGCCATTCAAGATAGTTAGCCATAGTCATTCATAATTACGTTGATAAACGCCGCGATATTTCAGCTTGATAGCCTTTTAACTTCGCTGCGTTAACGAGAATTTATCCGAGCACACAATCTCCACCTGTCCTCTATCAGTGAAAGTTTCTGATGAAAAATATGTATCATGGCTTACCGATGGTGCAGAACGGGAATCGAATGTGCTCTCAGTCACGACAACAAAACGACGGTAGGTGCTTAACGCAGGTTGAAGCTGCATCGCTGCCATATCACGGATGACCTCCGAGTTCACCTGATCCTCTAATGCCTGCCGGTCTTCCTTTGAAGCGTGCTCATCCCATAGCTCAAGACCTGAAATGCTGCGTGCAGGACGACCCTGCTGCTCGTTATCGACGAGCATCATATTCCCCCAGCCACCTGTGCCATCTGGAGGTGTTGTTAGGATCACCAGCAAGTATTATAGGAAGTTGCATGTACCCACCGTTGTCTGCATCGCCAGACACTGGCGGCGGTATAGAGGGTCCTTTCTTGGAGAGATTAAGGGTATTTCGACCTTTATTAGCTCGTACAACTGAGGGAGTGTGGTCGTGATTAAGGATGGTCCTGCACCTCTTCAGAATCTCGATAGGATCCATCATGTCCATGAAGTCGATCTGACTTTTGTACCATTGCCATATGCTGCTTTCGTCGTTGAAGAGTGTAGAGGAAGGTGGTGTAAAGGATATGGTGATACGAGGTCCTCCGTCCTCGGGACTTGTCAGGAGCGCAGATAAAGATGTAATACAGCTAAGCGAATGTCGGATCTAATTCGAACAGTGTAGAAAAGTGAAGAAGTGTTGACCACTCACCAGTGAACCACTCGTCCATATTCGTTCGGTTGGCCGGCTTCGTGTGCTGCTAATTCATCAACGAGGGCCACCACAGAAGGTAGTACATATACATCCCAGAACGGATCCTTGTTGGCCTGAGCTATGAGGCGTTCTACCAGATGAGGATTTTCCACGACAGCTCTGGCAGTAAAGGTGAAAATTCCACCTGTTCAAACCATTAGCTCGTCATTCAGCTAACCTCCAAGGAAAGGCACTTACCAACTTGATAAATAGGTCGGATCATAGGCGGTAGCCGAATCTTGTTGAAGAGATCCTGTCCATATGCGTAAAAGCTAACTTGAGGAAACATTTTGCGTTCGCGGAATTTGTGAAGTTTATCGAGTTGACTTAATCCAGTTGCATGTACAAAGATGTACTTTGCAGTACTATCTTCCACAGAGACTCTTTTCGCCTTCATGACTTCGGTCAAGAACCGAAATAGTGCGCCACCCCAGCAATCTAATCGTGACTGAGCTTCATCCGGATACATGCAATATGTCGTGTACCGGAAGTTCTTCACCATGGAGCTCGTGATGCCTAACATGGCAGCCGCATATCGATCAACGTGGTTGCTTAGCGGATTCGCGTATTTCCGCCAGACAGAGATACTTATGGGCTCTTCAACAGAAGTTGGGTGACGCTCAGAATGTTCCTCGAATGGAGTCTTGGTTCTTTGCCTGAATAAGGCAACAACCAAGCTCCCACTTCTATCATCTTTCCAATCTAACGGGACTTCGGACGCTGAACGTAGCGAAACGCTATTTGCAGAGAATAGGATTACTGAATAAAACCGTGGCTTCGTATTACCCCAATCAGTGTCCGAAACCAGATGTATGAGTGCCACCTGCGATATGAATAAATTAGCACCATTCAAAAAGACAGTGATTGCTCCAGCAACTTGCCTGATCGACATCTGACAAATAATGGCCAAAATTTTCCACCTTAGCTTTATCCAGCAAGGAAGTCGCAACCACCTTCGCAAGCTGCAGAGGACCAAGAAACGCTGGCCGCAAAAGCTTCAAGAAATCTCTGCAGGAGAATAGTTTCTCCACAGAAATGCACCTTATGTCTTGAAATAGTGCCTTCAGAGGCACTAAGAACTTTCGATGTGGCCCATCAACATCGACTACATTTTGAAAGCCAATCTGCAGCGTGCAGCGATTGTTCGGTGACAGGCTGAGCTCTCCGGACCAGTCGAGTTTTCCACTTGCCGTTGTCATATTTAGTCAGCG
The DNA here is from genome assembly GCA_019633455.1 of Tulasnella sp. 419. Classification (NCBI taxonomy): domain Eukaryota; kingdom Fungi; phylum Basidiomycota; class Agaricomycetes; order Cantharellales; family Tulasnellaceae; genus Tulasnella; species Tulasnella sp. 419. The sequence goes on along the minus strand of WSUA01000010.1, from coordinate 54,851 downwards.
TGTTGGGATCGCACAAAGTGAAAACTTACAAAATTGTAGGATCTTCCTGGATCATGGTGTCTAAGAAACTATCAACATCTGGGACATCGGGCAAGGGTGCTGCAGAAACAGCTTCTCTGTCGGGAGCGTAGAACTCGTCAGTAACAACTGAAGAACAACCCAACAAATCAACGCACGATGGAGCAACCACTGTAGGATGATCAATTTCTCCCATAACGACATCTTCTGCTGGAGGCGGATTATCATCCGTTTGGTGAGTAGGCGACTGCACTGTTGGCCCAGCTAACCATGGCGTCCCAATCTTGTGCGAGTCGCTCAAAGTAGGACTTGCAGCAGAATCCGAAGCATGCGATGGGCTGCCCGATTCCGGTCTAGTTGGAGAAGCCACACTCGTGCTAGGAGCATTCTGCATGGACTGTTCGAAAACATGCCCTGTCGCGATAGGAGCATTCGTACCGGCCGATAATTTCTTGAATTGTATATTGACCACCTTTCGCTTGAGATTGTCCGATGCTGATTTCTTGACTGTGAGTGGATCGGGCCTCGCGAATAATTTGTTTTTAGTGGAGTTGCCCTGAGCCATAACTGGTTCACTCATGATCTGTATCCTGCTGCCGCGGTGTTTGCTGACTCCTTTAGTAAGAGCAGAGGCTATACGAACCAAAGATGGTTCGGCTGCGGTATTAGATTGAGTCTTTGTGAGAGGTGGCAGGGATTGACCAGTAGGTGATGTTACGGTGCCACTTGACTGATCGTTTCCAACCGTCACCGGGGGAGCAGTGGTCGTGCTAGATGAAGCTGCTCCAGAGAGTGCAGTCTGAGCATTAGTGAGCTTCTCACTATTCTCCACGACCGGACTCTTCGGAATGGGGCTCGCAGGAGGCGGAGAAGGTCCAAACAGCGACCCAGGAGTCTCACTCCTCAAGGAAAAGGGTCGAGCAAGACTCTCGGTTCCTTTGGTAGCAGTCGTTTGCGTGGTTTTTGTCGAATCAGGACGGGGTGAAGTCGGACTCCGGGAGAAAAGTGGCGAAGGCGAATGATGCTGCGAACCTTCATCATCCGAAGCAAACAACGGTCGCGGTTTTTTGGATCTCTTCTTTTTCCTACTCAGAATTTCTGATAAGGGCTCGTTATCTATTTCCATATCGTCATCGGATTCAACGAGGAGTTTTCGTTTTGCTCTGGTTCGTTTCGGTCGAGCAGGTTGAGATGAGCCAGCTGATCCATCCCCGTTGGAAGTAGTGTTTTGTTCCTGATGATCATACTTGAGGCATCAGCGTGCTGTGCTTCTCTGCGATCGAGTTAACCATACCTCATCAGTTAGAGAGGATACCGAATCAAAAAACCCTTTCTCTAGTGGATCTGCCCTAGCAGATGACCCAGAATCCTTACTTCCGCGGCGTTTAGACTCCTTCTCAACATCCGCATGATCCCTGAAGCTAGACGTTCGCTACAGAAGACATATCAACTAAATCAACACCAACATCTTTTACATATCACAACTTACACCTAATGAAAATTTATCGATATTCTCCAACTTCAAGGCGTTATCCACGTTTTCTTCCTTCGCCATTTCCTGAGCGAAGTCTTTCATTTCTTTTTCTAATTTTTTGTTGTTTTTTTCATTTCCCGAGAACGTATCAACATCCCAAGCTTAACAGCCATCAACAAAGAATTGATACGCACCTATCCAATCCTTGGTAGCCTTGAATTTGTTCCCTGGTATTCTCCTGTTCTTCTTCTCGCCAGAGCCAACTCCCTCTTCCCAAAATCGTCGCACCAAGTCAGTAGAAGACTCCAAATTCTCCTCAGGTTCCCATCTATAAAAATACTTTAATCAGTGTAACATAACAAATGAATGAAACAAGACACTAACGATTCTTCGTCCGTGGAGTAACCCCACCACTAAGAGAAACCAGGTATAAACAAATCCATGCACAAACCGGCGGCACAGAACCCATCAGGCACTTAGAGAAGACAAGAGGAGAAGTTCCTAGCTTTGATCGAACTCACGTGAACCTTGTAATGCTAAAGGGGTGATCGAGAACCGGATGTTAATTTTGTTGGGAAAGAATGACCCGAGCATAGGCAGAGATCAAGGTTTAAAAACAACCAGCAACATACCCAGACTGCTCTTTCACTAGGCTTATCGCGCCGCTTCTTAAACTCCGCTGCCATGATGCATTCTAAACAAAGAAAAAACCGCCCGCCCCGCCAACAAGTCCCACCATCATTTTGTGAGTGATCAGACATGGGCAAAATGAAATAATAACGGGCACATGGGCAATACTTACGAACATCCCACTCCTCCGATATATCCTCGATTTTGATCGAGTCCTCCATTTTTTGAAAATCAGGGTGGTAATTGAGGAGATAGTGTGGGGTGAAAGAAAAGGGGAAGAAAAAGATTTTAACAAGGTTCTTTCAGAGAGGAAGATGATTGGGTTCAACGGAGAAGGAGAGTTGAGGGATGATCACGGGATCAAGAATGTTAGAATTTCCAAACCCTGGGAGTGAAGGAAACGGCGATCAACCACTTCCCAATCGGACCACCTTAATGGGTAAAGTGTCTGCCAAGTTTAACTTTACCGTCTCGCATGATTTAGCATAGTCGAGTTACGAAAAATTTTCCCGCTCCAGATGTCCAGTAGGACGGCGCCACTTAACGTCATGGAGTGCTTGGTTGGAGAACCGATTGATTGCAGTACAGAGTGGACGAGAGACGCCAATGGTTTGAAATCCTATGTACATATGTTGGATAATGAAGAAAAAAAGAAAAGAAAATACAGCGGAATGAAATCCTGCGCGCGACAAGGTAATCGCAGCTATCGACCCATAAGAGCAAAAGAGTCAACAAGGAAGAAGCTGGGATAAGCAAGTAGATACTTGACAATCAAGGCAAGAAAATCACAGTGAACACGCTGAAAGAAACAGAAAAAGCAAAAAGAGCCCAAGAGTAAGCAAGGTAAAATGGAGGGGGAAACCGAAGGAACAATGGGTAGCTGAAAAAGATCGCTGAAAGAAAAAGAAGAAATGGTATCGATTGTTAAAGGCTGAATAGTCCACCAAGGGTAAAGGGCGAAGAGTACAGCTGAGGAGGAAGCTCCGGGATGTGCGGTATGCGTGACTTGTTGCATTGGATAAGATGCGATGGACTACGGACAAAATAGAAACAGAAAGAGGTAAGTCAAATCGACCCCACTGATCGGGTCGCTAGAAGGGTGAAAAAAACCATGAACAATCAACATGCCCGGCCGACGATGGAATATACGAAACAAGGCAAGAATTTGAGAATTGCTGCATTGTAGCGAAAGTTGGGTTACGTAGGATTTCGAGGGGCGAACGACGTGAGTGCATGAGTCTATAATAATCAACCTGGGAAGGCGTATGGGGAGATGATCTGTAGTTGGGGCACCGAGAGAGAGTGAAAAGCGGGAGAAGAGAAAGGGGTTGCGGGATAGGTAGGATGGGGTAAGATGGTATGCCTCGGGGTGTTATCCGCAATAGTCCTCTGGTTCCGATTCGGCCATCGCATCTTGCAACAAAAGAGTTTGCGGCTTGGAGAGAAAAGGAATCACAACAAGTACAATGGAAGGATCGACCGGGCGTTTTTTGTGTTATTGGGGTAACGAGAAACAGGTGATCACAGAATGACACAATTTGTTTTCTTCTTTCGCCGTGGTTCTGGTGGTCCACCCGCCGGTACACCTCCCAAAGCACCTCCCGATTCGCCATCTCGATTCTGCCGTAGTGAGCGGATAAGGTTGTTGAACAACCTCTCCACGTTATGGGCAGTTCTCGCACTCGTCTCCAAGAACTCGCAATTGAACCGCCGAGCTAAAGCGGCACCTTCCTCCTTCGAAACCTCTCGTTCATAAGACTTATCCGACTTGTTTCCTACGAGGATGTATATGGGCGTCGACCCTTTGACGCGGAGCATGCTCTGTCGAAATACTTCGAGGCGCTCAAAAGTGATCCTGGAAGCGATCGAGTATACGAGTACGAAGCCTTGTCCTTCCCTAAAATGAGGGTGTCAGTTGATGGCTAATTTGGGAAAGTGGAGAGAAGCGACGTATGTTCACAACTCTTATACGCACCTGACCCATTGATCACGAAGAGTGGCGTACTCCTCTGTGAAATGACGAGATTAAGATGATGAAGTGTAAATGAATGAGAGAACAACGCATACCTTGACCAGCCGTGTCGATCACCTCGATGAAACACATTTTATCATCCACAAGAGCCTGCTTTCGGTATGCATCTTCTATCGTGGGATCATAGGTCTGTTAATAGGAGTAGATGGGGGAGGGGTAATCAGCGACAAGTTGATCGGAGGCAAAGTACGAGAAGAAGACTAACCTCGACGAAGCAGCCAAGCATAAACTAGAGAGAGTTTTGAGAGTCAGATGTGATTGGAAAGCGAGGGGGAAGACGAAAAATAGGGTGATTCGGATGGGGACTGACCTGTACAGCCAAGGCAGTTTTGCCAACACCACCATCGCCGAGTACAGTAATCCTCCAGTGATCCATATCTGTGATAAAATGAGTGGAGGATGATGAGGATGAGATGAAGAAGAACGGACCTTAATTATTTGGGGTAAAAGTCAGGATGAGTAAAACGTCGAGGATAATAGGAAATGAAGAGGGAGGAAGATGATTGAGATTTGAGTGTCGTACAAGGGTCGTTGCAAGGTCGTGAAAAACAAGAGTTGAGAGCGGTGGTGAAGAAGAGGAAGAAAGAAATAAGAGGGACGGAGTTAACCGCTTTTTTAAACCCACTAGCTTGGTGCTCTTATATCTTTCAACCTTTTACTCTTTTACAAGACACTCTCACGCGTAGCCTACGCTCTTTCTACTAGTCTTACTCTCCCAGTCCATCGGCGTATCCTCTCCACTATAAATCATCATTTCATGCACCACTCTCCCCCTTCGGCTCTCCTGTCCCGCGCAAATATCCTCTCATCCGGGACTTGCCACCATTCCCTTCTCTTTCCTTCTCGCCAAGTCGTTGAGAGCCAAATCTAGAGAACCCTGCGAGGTTATCCATCAAAAAGGAGCTTTTACGTCTGCATCCATCTTTCCGTTTCCCCACGTTTCGATCCACAAATCTTTGCATCTTCATAGTGCTCCTTCAATGCTCATCTTGAATAGCACATCGCACTCGTAGGACCCACACTTGTATACAACGAGGCTGGTGTGATTTTTTTTTTCGAATTTATTCTCCTTTTTTTCACGTTTTTGGGGGATGGGAAGTGAGAACACGTGTCCGCTGTATATCTCGCGTCGAATTTCCATCAATTGCATCACGATTGCCCGGGTTAAGCCAAAGGGGCTTTTTCTGTCAAACCACTTTTGCAAATCTTTTTCTTTAAGGCGTTTCTTTATACCTATCTTTGGTTCATCGCCGTCATTCATTTCAACGGAGATCATCAAAGTGCGGATTACAATGATATCGGCAAACCCGGCTTCGACACCCGAATCATCAATGCACACAGAGGCTATTCCACACACCCAGTCCTCCCAATTTTACCCCAACGTGAGAGGAAAACAACCTGGTGGGTGGTGCAGGGTGAGGCCATTGATCTCACCTTCCAGTACCTTTAGGCGATTTCTCTATCGTAAACTTATCAGACTACATCCCATACATCCTAGATGTGCATGTCTAATTCGGAGCAGATCCCTTCTCCATCTCATTTAAACTTATATGGAAAAACGCAATGCCCTACGACCCACAAAGTGAGGCAGTCGCCACGTATCCAATCCAAAGTCATCCGAGGGCAATAAGCCCTAGAGCCATATGGCATGGGAAGCCATAAACTCTAGTAGTATTAGAATAAGTTGAACACAAGATTTGTACCAAAGCGCAGACAAAGGCACCAGTTACAACGTGTGCTCAAGCAGGTCCCGAGAATGATTTTGTACCCGCACCCCGTGCTCTGTTGTCTCTCAGGCCGATCTTTCTGGGAAGAGATTGGCGCGGATCTAGGTCCAATTCATCCCCCATCCCCTCCTCTCTCTCTCCCCGGACTTGTGCCCCAAACCGCCTGAAAGAGAAAAAAAACCACAAGAGAAAAAATAATCCGAGAATTCGCATGAAATTGAGTCTCAACCGAAAGGCATGAGGATGTGTGCCTCGGGAAACACAGAGGTGGTCATTCGCTTGATCTCTAAACACCGCCGTTGTACAGGCGCGATCTCGATTTTTTTGACTTTGAAGAAAGGAACCTATTAAAATCCCCCTTGTCCAGCCCCTCCACCCCTCCCGCCCCCCCGATCTCGTATTCAATTTCTGCACAACAAAGTACCCACGTCTACGTTCCATCAACGCCCTCGATCCGTCTAGCCCGCAACTTCGATATGTCCGGATTCAATGTTACATTCGAGTATGGGTGGAAGCGCATGCTCGGACCATAAACCTATGATGACAACATGAACCCTCCCTACCCAATCAGGTATCATATTGTTTATAGTTGTGTATGGCTCGAAAAGATTAGAAGATCGTGATAAGTTCCTAATTGAGGCCTTCTTCTTCGTTGTACACATGAAAAAAATGCTGCGAGATCCTGCAACAACGTTTTCGGGTCGTTCTGAAGTGAGGTGCTAACGGGGGTGGGTATCGGGCAGAGCGACACCGTGAAAGTTATGTGGAGCCCATAGTTTTTTTTTTTCTCTATTTGAGTGCGTACAAAAGGTACAAGTGAGACCTAAACGTAAATCGTCATCGCTCAAGACTTGCAGCGAACAACTGGTGAACTCGGATAGAGGCTTTGCTTGACTGCCCTAGGGTACAACTGGCCGATCGGGCGAGCCAATCGGTTCATATAGCGAATAACAAGAAGAGCGTAATTCAACCCATGGTAATGGTCAAAACGTCCAAAGGACGACCATGATCAGGTCATTCATGGGTAGACCCGGGAAGCGAGTAGCTCCGTTGGGATTGAATAATGAAGCCAGAGAGGACCCAGAGCTTTGAAAAGAAGTCCTTAAAAGACGTTCTGGCCTTCTTTCCCAGAGGTTAATTATGCAAAAATGTCCCACAGGGGTTGACAGCGCAAAACGTTATTAATTGAGATATTCTCTAGTAACAATGTCCGATCGCGGATCGTAACAAATGCATCCTTAAAAGACATGTTACATAGTGCAGAGTCTCTACGGTACTTGAGGTACATAGGTGGACAAAATTAGTCAACCCCTCGAGAATGTGGAATGATGAAACTATGATGTTCACTCAAAGTCTCAATGGAGAGGGTGACGCAACCAATAGATCGGACGTTATCGTTAATTATTTAGGACCCAGAGGATGTCAATCGAACTGCCTTGGATGGTTTAGACAAACTTGTCTCGCATAACGTGCGAGCCTTGGAGATTAGAGAATGATTTGCTTTCTTTATTTCAGAACTACATCCCCCGAGCCGTTGGGCAGATGACCCATTGGCTCCTTCGTCGTTTTCCCGGGAAAATAGCGAAGATCAAGAAACCAGCCTCTGTCTATTTGCAGTCCTCGAGGTGGGTGTGTCTTTCTCTCTCCAACTGCGCTCCGACTCAATCCACTTCAACCGTGGATTGGGTTATCGTGGAGCTCCGTGATTCCGTGTATATTTTATAACTGGGGAGGTGCCATCGCATAATGACCTCGCGACACTCTCCATGTTTTCCTTGAGCCACTCAATGACGGCAAAACACTATACGGATAAAAATCGCTCATCGCAGCGACCCGCCTTGAAACCTTCCTGTAATGTAAATCAAGGGCGGGTCGAGAAATTTATGCCGACAAAGAACACCTGCTCGTGGGATGGTAGAAGGGGACTAGATTAACGACGCCTTGATCTAGGAAGCCTAGAGTAACGCGTACAAGAGGCAACGTGTCGTTAACAAAATTTCGTTGGGGATACTAGTACTACGTAGGGCTGACAAATGAAGACGAAATTAGGCCTCACAAACGTTTGACAGTGAGTGTTCTCTCAGCATCTATGAGACAAATGAAGGGCAGCCGAGTGACCAACCGATGTGTTCGTACCGTTAGAATAACATGAATATTTAGTATTTCTTCATCGTCTAACGCGGTTATGAGCGATGAATTACTATTGCTCGACTACGTCAAGAAGATGTCACTAGAAGTGGACGCGTGTTTGCCGTGATAAGCGGCTGGCTTGGTCCTGATGATGTAAGCAACAACTCCGCATTTTGCCACAATCCCCAGCCGTTTTCTGTTACCCACCGATCCCCAACAGAAACCGCTGTGGCAACCCTCGAGGAGTTGGATAAGTACATGCTAGAAATCCTCTTTTTGACTTTCTAGTCCATATCCCCTCCTCTCTTAGAGTCCCTGTTGTTTCAGACGTTGTAAACAAATTCACCTTCTCGGTAAGTGTGTTTGGCCTGAATCCCAACCTCCCCATATTGACGCTACATCAATCTAGTATAATACCTAGAAATGGCATCTGTATCTCCAGTCGCTGCTCCAGTCTCACTCTCCCCATTGAACCCAGCTTTCAAAGCTTCTTCGCCAACATCCTCCACATTCCCTTCCTCTGCATCAACTCCTAGACGCGCAGATCTCCCACTCCGACCATCTTCATTCCAAGCGTCGCGTCCATTGCGCCCATTCCCGAGCATCAAAACCGCAGTCTCCAAACCTTCCGTCAAGATCATCCAACCACCCGCAGGTCTCCAACAGTTCTTTGTGCTCGACATGACTCAAGAAGAACTCGCACGAAAGTTCTAAGCTGTGGTGCTTCAAACGCGATCCTATCTCAAAAGTGTGGCAGTAGCGCGCAGCTGGACAATTCTGCATTCTCTCTCGCCTCGACGCCGGGCAAACTCGGGCTTGCCTCCATGCACGTCTTCCAATCGTCCAAGGGTCCCACTAATACTTCTCTCAAGGGTCTCCAGCCCACGTCACTTTCCCAAAACATTTTTACTTTTCTTCTTCTCAACGACCTATTCCCACATGCCTTGTCATGATGCTACACTTTTTTCATACCCAGTCCAGTCCTCGCCCTGCATATTCAATTCTTATACTATTCACCCGACTGCTGGTCCTTTTTCCCATCTTGCGTCCTGCTGTCGCATTTTTTTATTCCTTTTTTTTTTCTTGCACGTCCGGACCCTTATGTTGTCTTGCTCTCGTCTTGTGGTTTCAAACGTGTACCTTACGATCAAACAGTCTCAATATTGTGATGCAATGCCTCTACACTCCTGTGAGACTTGATTCTCGCTTGCGTTGTTTCATCATATGGGCCGGGCGCCGAGCGCAGTTGCCGTCAGAAGGGGCTTGGCTGACTGAGCCTTCATGGGCGCGCTGAATAATCGAACAACAAACAAAAGAGACTTTACATATCGCAAGCCTAAACCTAACCACCTGATCGTCTTCGAGATCGTGCCATTCATTCATACAGGGTCGTCTCGCGAAGTTGATTATTAAACAAGCTTAATCAGATAGATTGTTTTCATCTAACTCGAGCAACTACATTGGAATCCCAGCAATTTAGACTCTCCCAAACCACATAATCTCCTTTCCTCCATTTCCTCTTCCGTCAGCGCGCAGTCATCTTTGCCCTCAGCTCCCCAAGGCTCAAAAGGTCGAGTTGCCATATCTAATACTTTCAAAAGAAGCTTCTTCCCGTCCTTGCTTGAAGAAGGCCTGATAGGGGATTGCACCAACCCCGCTGAGGGGGTAGAGGAACTCGCTCCGTATTCTTCAGTTTCGGCCTTCTTCTGCTGTGCTTCGGCTGCCAAGTTGGCTATGACCTCTTCTAAAACCCATTGACGAAGAACAAATCGTGGGTTATGCAACTTCGTTTCTTTTTCCCTGACTTCTAGCCAATCCTCAGCACCAGATATCTCTACCATCCATGCCTCTTTTTCCTCCGGTAATTCGACCCGGGCTGCCAACTTCTGCAAGTATTCTAGCCATGCCTTTGCGCCTTCTTCCTTTGAAGGAAGTAGAGGTGATTGAGATACTTCTTGTGACGAGAGCAACGAGCTCAGGAAGGGTTCAAGCTTCTCATCCGAATTAAGGAAGGAAGGCCTGAATGTAGCCAATGATCGAAGTGTCGAATGGTAATCCAGTCTATGGGTTTCTAATAGGTTCAACAAAGGCCGGATAAGCTCTTTGTTATCCATCGGAGCCGAACTTTTTAGTCCTAGGCGCTGATAACATGGAGATAACGGTCAATAGGAATTTTCATTTGATCAACATTTCGGGTACCTTTCTCATCAAATTCCAGTACTCCTCACTGAAAACGCCGATGATGTAGTCCTCTAATTCTTCCTGATATGCTTCTAGCGCCTCATCCGACCAAGCGGCTATTTGAGGCTTTGATGCACCTGCGGCCCAGTCTTCATTTACCGCCCTTTTCAACTCCATCTCGGCTCCTATCAGAGGTGATAGGGATCGCAGGAGTGCTCTAAGGGCGTAAATTCTATCAAAAGTGTCGATGTAAGGGATACTTCAAGCATTACGTCTGAAAACATCGAAAACTTACATCATCGTTGGCTGATATTTATAGGCATATCGACCCGTCTCATCGGTATGGTTGCAAATGTGAGCGTCGCTGAATACATCCATAAAGGCATACGGTCCATAATCTATCGTCAGCCCCATAATAGAGATATTGTCGGTATTCATGACCCCATGCTATTGTAAAATCATGTTTTTTTTTACGTCGTCGTTCAGAATTGAATCCTGATCTCACGAGGACGGAATTTGGGTCACATACCATGAAACCCATTTGTTGCCAGCCCGCTACCATAATGGCATTTCTTCTAGCGCACTCCCACACCAGTTTCTTTCCCCAAGGTTCTCCGTCTGCTAGTTCCAACTTTAACACTCTTTTCACCACCCACTCGCCTAGAATCCTTAGAGCATTATAATCAGGATCCTGTTGAGCCTGTACACCACCTCCTTGGAAGAAAATGAAAGTTGTATCCCTTTCGGGTGGGTTCAGGGCCTCAAAGTTCCCGATCCTGATGAACGATGGTGCAAGACGGGCAACTATAGCCGCTGTTTCTGGGACCTCTCTTGCCACAGGTAAGGTCGGCAACGAGATCAAGGAGAGGGACCGAGTGGTTGGTATCTTCAAAGCTTGAACCGCTTCTGCTCCTAGGAATTCTCGGATTGAAGATCGCAACACGGCAAGACCATCTGCGGTACGACTGAAGGGAGTCCGCCCCGCACCTTTGAGTTGGATTTCATAGGTGATGTCGGGATCATCCGGATGCGGGGTTTCAACTACAAGTTTATAGTTGCGGTTTTAGGTGAGGATTACTGTTAACGTTATCCGCAGTATAGATTTTAACACACTCACGAATTGAAATGGCTCTGCCGTCGCCAAGTTGACCTGCCCACGATCCGAATTGATGGCCTGAATAGCGAAGAGACCATGGCGCATAACCCCTTGATGAAGAATCATCGTCGTCATTGATGGACATCAGCGTGACATCCCCAGAAAGCACATCGATGAGCTCTTGCCGGATCGCAGTAGCCGATTCATGTGATGATTCACTTGCTTGTGCCTCTAATGATGCGGACGCGGAATGCAATCCTGTAATTGAAAGGGCATCTCCAATATCCAGATGGGGAAGACAATCTCGCAAGCCTGTAGGGGCTATGGCAAGAAGCTCCCGTTCGTAATGTTCCCGTTCCAAGGACTTGTACCTTTGCATCTTGAGTTGAGCAGGTGATGTTGACGTGCCATTTGAAGCATGTGCACCATTAAGCGACGGTACCGAAACCTGATGCAGAGCTTCCCTTGCGGTTAAGGCTTTGTTGATGTATGCAGTGCGTTCTTCCACAGTTGAAATCGGGGTTCCTTCCTGTGGTGGCGGTAATCGGTATGGAAAGGGCAGAGGTAAAGGGGTCAAGTAAGAGAAATGAGCTTTCCCATCACTAGGTTTTGATCTTCTTAGTGAAACCGGGTTTGTATTTAAGAGCTTGACGAGAGCTGCTGCACTTGGAATTTCTGGCTCAGGCGTGAGATTGTGGGTCAAAATCTGGGTAGAAGGTGGAAGAGGAAGTCGAGAGATGGGATACTTGACTACTTTGACCATCTTGCTAATGGTGGTCATTCGAAAGTTGAATTCGAGGTCAGTGGCTATCATGCATGATGCGAGTGGTGATGTGGTTCGCGCAATGATATCGTCAGTGCGCCTACATCACGTGATCCACCCCACTGGAAAGTGGAAGATCAATCTCGCTCGTTTTGGTCAGCATCTAGCCTTTAGGCCCCGGAATAAAAATGTGAAAGCAAGTAAAGCTTGAATAAGAAACACTAAGATACAGTGATGAAAACCGTTCCTTGTCAACGTCGAAACCACCAGACAACCACAAAGAACCAGAAAACCAGCACCAGGAAGATCATATAGCAAACCCAACGGCCACCTTGACGTGATGCCATTGCGTTCATTCGGCGGAATGTTCCGCCGAGTATACCGGATGTCTCAGCAAATGCGTCATTCTATGTGGAGCAATGAAGTTAAAAGTACGTTTAGGAATCGGGTATATCAGGACGAACCATCTGACTTAGTTGAATGGTGGAGTCTCGAACTTCATTCCCTATACCAATGGTTATCTAATTAATGGTCAACATTAGATTAGCCGATGCAAATACAAAAACTTGACAACTGACATCTTTGAGCAATTTAACCTTGGCTGTCAGGCCTTCCAGCCGCTCGTCATTTTGACCCTCAAGGTCTTCAGCGGTCCTCTGAGCACCATAACCGTTCACACCTCCTGGGTAAGGTGATGTCCTCCCAGATGGAGAAGGAGAAACAGAGTACGGTGTTCCATTATAGCTGGATGGGGAGTGACCGGACTGCCCACTTCGATCTCTGTTGGTTAATGTGGACGGTACTCCCAGTCTATCATAGCAAATTTTGTTAACGACAGAACCTTATGGTGATAGCTGAGTTAGACTTACCTACTCATCGTTGGCGCTTCAAAGTTTTGACACTAACGCAACGTGGACGAATCAGGGTCCACGTAGATCTATTGTTCTGGTAGACAAACACATCAACTTCTTCACATTCCACCAGCATCAAGCGTGTCTCCTTGGCATCATATCTGAACATGCGGATGGTTTCACCAGGTAGACTGAACTAATTCTGACAAATTATGCTCATATAACGTTTTTAACAACTCGTGTCTCCAGTTGCAGCCTGTGTTGCCGCCTCTGTCGTTTCGTTGACTATTGGGTATTACATTGGTTCTTCAAATACAAGGAGTTCAGACAAATCTTTGCCACCTCCTGCCCAGCTCAAGCGACTCAAAACTCCAGCTTCATCATCTCCATCTGAACCCGCACTTTCCATACCCACTTCAGCCGAAGATGCTGACGAGAGCGGAAGTGAGAGTGGTGAAGAGGCCGCTGGCGATACCGATTTGGCAAGCATAAAACCAGGACTACTCGAGGAATGCAAGCTAGTACGTTGAAAAATATTGATACAGTCCAAGTTTTCATGTCGAACGATGTTGGTTAATAGGTGCTAGTGGTGCGAACCGATCTCAAGATGACAACAGGCAAAATTGCGGCTCAATGCGGGTGCGTTCAACTAGTTGTCTCCGCCAAGGGAGTGTATACTTACTATTCTCGGTAGACATGCTACCTTAGCCTGCTACAAGGCATTACAAGTGGCGAATCCCGAGGTAAGATCATTTCCATTCACCATGAGGGTAAATCGTCTGAGAATACTTATGATACATAGTTACTTCGTCACTGGGAACGCACAGGGTACGATGAAACCAGTGGTTCTTGGCCATGTTGCTGACCTTTTTGACCTAGTCAAGCAAAAATAGCGCTGAGGTGCAGTGATGAAAACGAAATGGATACGCTCCAGGCCATGGCAACAAGTCTCAACGTGTGTGCACGCTCGATAAGAGATGCGTGAGTTTGCCTCGTTCATCTATACGCTCTGATGCTGAAAATAGTGCACAGCGGTCGAACTCAGATCGCAGCAGGCTCTCAAACAGTGCTTGGCATTGGCCCAGGTGCGTTATTAGATTGATCATGCTCAAAGTACTTTCACTAACTTTCGTGCTCAGCTCCCGTCAAACTAATTAACCAGGTCACTGGGAAACTAAAATTGCTCTAGGCTACGGGTTATGGGATAATCATACAGATCTAGAATACCCAGGGGAGCCAAAATCAGAGCTGGGTTTTGACAAGCTGAAACACGAGGATTAGAGCTAGGTTTAGCATAGTAATTCTAACCAGAACTTACATCATAATAGCGGCCATTCTTCTTTACCAACTCTGAGTGATTGCCAAATTCAACGACTTGCCCATCTTCAATGACATATATCACATCAGCATTTTGTATGGTCGATAACCTGTGGGCAACACAAATAGTTGTTCGTCCTTGAGATGCTGCATCTAGTGCTTCCTGAACTCCTTTCTCTGATTCGGCGTCTAATGCAGATGTTGCCTCGTCCAGCTTTATGAAGAATGGATTAGCCCATATACTCGTTTACATGCAAAATATTACTCACTAGAAGGATTTTGGGTTTTCTCAACAACGCCCGAGCAATGCACATACGTTGTCTCTGTCCACCGCTCATCTGAGCCCCCTTCAAACCAATATTGGTCTCAAACCCATCGGGAAGGCCTTGGATGAATTCTAAGATGCGTGCGTCCTGGCAAGCTGCTTCTAAGTCCTCCTGGCTTACGCCATCATACCCTAAAGTGATGTTCTCCCGGATAGTACCATCGTACAAAATAGCGTCCTGGGATACCAAGGCGAGTGTTGATCGGTAATCGGAGAGTGGCATGGCACGAATATCTATTCCATCCACTTCAATAGTACCGAGCGACGGATCATAGAAACGATTGATCAATGCAAGTACCGTGCTCTTTCCGCCACCCGAAGGGCCTGTTATGTATGCAATTATGAGTGGAACCGGCAGCCTGCACTAAAACTGACTTTGCTTACCGCAGAAGGCAACAGTTTGGCCGGGCTTGATCTCAAAGCTTACATCCTTCAGAGCTGGCGTATATCGACCTGCGTATTGCATCGTGCAGTTCTTGAAAACAATATGCCCTTGAATCTGC
>WSUA01000001.1:206677-229676 GCA_019633455.1 Tulasnella sp. 419 | reverse complement strand
TCAGAGGCAAAGTCGGAAGATGAGTCGAGTGATAGTGCAGCAATGGGTTCGCTAGTAGTGACTGATGTTCCCGAAGCGGCTGAGCGAGGAGAGCCAAAATCACTTGACTCCTCATCACTTTCCATCTCTGAGGCAGCCGACTCCACAATTTCGACGTCTGAGCCCTTATCGCCTGTCGAGCCGTTAGTGGTCTGTATATGTAGGTAAATGAGAATCTGGCACACCTAGACGTCCCAACCTCAAACTTTGTGGTGTTTCGACCTCGTTTTCTTCATCGGAATCCCCATCCTCCTCCTCCGTCCACAAATATGCCCTGGATTTTGACCCTAAAATGGGCACCAATGTGTCTGTAGTGTGTCATGTTTGTATATCATAGTCAGGTATCCATTGATTGTTCATGGTTAGACCTCATACCGTCAATGGCTTGTTCGGGTTCTCCCATTGACTTCTCAGGTCCAGTTTCTCCATCTTCGTCGTCGCTCCAACGTTCATCTTCTTGAGAAGGCTTCGTTCTTGTCACTTTGCTGAACGGCCTCAGGTTGGCTTCAGGACCAAGTACCACTCCTTTGCCAATGAGGCATCCCCTGACTATTCTTGAACCATCCAGAATCGTCACCCCTGATCCGATGATACTCTCTTGAATGACGCAGTTACTACCAATGCGAGTGTTATCCCATATGTAGCTGTCGGTGATTATACTCCGACGCCCAATGTCGCAGCTTCTGCCGATAACAGACGCATTGATTCTCGCTTCATCTCGAACTTCTGTTTTGGGGCCTATCATGGAATGTCTTTCAATTTTGCATGTCCTTTTGTATTGATGGAGGAGGAATGGGGGTGGTAGCATATTAGCGAATAACTCGCACCAAAACAAAGCAATGCTCACCGGGAAAGCAAGACATCCTGTTTTGCCACGTAGATCAACCCATTTCGGAGCTCATAAGCATCTCCACTAGGGTGATTATCATCCGGAACCAAAGGAAAAGTTCTCCGACAGATAATATCCTTACTAACGGCATATCTTAGTGCTCGATCTCCAATATGGAAATCAGGCCATACCTGACATCACCATAGGCTTTTGTGTTTTTTACTCTGGCACCATAGCCCTTCCCAGCAATATGGCAGAATATTGTTTTTGTCAAGAGATCCGAGGTTAGTACGCCTTTGACGAAGTCCGTTCGAAGTTCTTGATAGTCAAAGTTCTCTGTGAACAGTGCAGGGACCTGAGCACAATGTTACGATCAACTAAACACGAGTAAATGAAGTGACGACGTACATCAGGTGTGCATATATCGATTGAGCAGTCAAGCAGATCTATTCTTACATCCAGATCCGGGTGGCTTTTCAGCACTTCAGCCGGTATCTGAAAGGAATCTTTCCCATGCCGAATGTAATCATAATGCACACACTGGGATGTCTCTGCATCCACCGTAACAATCGTTGCATCGGAACCTGGTCTTCATTCAAAAACGTTGCGCAAATCATTCTATACTGTTGATGGAAATGGAAACTTACCTAGGTCTATCTCGTGGTCCAACTTCTCTCATGACCATCGTCATAATCGGGTCCTTACTGAGTTTCCTCCTTTCTTTATGCTCTTTGACGACTTCATCAATGCGAACACTGCTGACAACATCCCCCGTTACCAGGACAAAGTCGGAGGATATGATTTGCTTGGTATCCAGCTCCCGCATGGCGTCACCAACCGAACGAGCTTCTCCGGAAAATATTGGTACGATTTTTAAACCCGAATTGGGGCGAGACCATCGCGATGCACTACCAATCGGTGCAGCAATGAGACTTAAAGTATATGGTGGGCCTGGCTTGGGCTCCACTCACTTTATGGCCTCCTTAATCAAACTGACGTGTGAACCACAAAAGACGAAGACTTCTTGGACACCAGCTGTGGCTAATGCTTCAAAAGTCCAATCCAGTAAGGGAGCATTGCACACTGGTAAAAGACACTACAATCATGTGTTAGAGCCATCCTTTCACTTGTAGCAAAAAATTCTTACTCTAGGAAGATCGACTGTCAGAGGTCCGAAACGAGAGTTGAAGCTATCCGCGAGGACTACAGCCTTGAGGATTTCTTCTTCTTCTTCGGCAGAACCCTGCTCTTTCCCGGCAATCTTTGGTGGCATGGTATTGGCGATAGGACTCCCTGACTGTCAATCGAGGGCTTTGGGTGTTGGGCGAGATTCTTGAAGCTGCTTACATCAGCGATGGGAGTCATTTCACATATCTAGCAGCACAGTTAAGCGCCATCAGATTGACTACAATATGATACGACTCTTTCATTGATAAATTTCGTACATAGACCCTGTCTCTTTGGTATTACAAAGGGTATTTCAGAGAGAGGGAGGTTATGTAAGTGATTGCCTCTTGTCGGTATGTATCCTGAGTAAGCCCAAGGTCAAATATCGGCACATCGTCCAACAGAAGCATCTTTTTCTCTGTAGGAGTCCACTTTGGCCAGCTAATGAGGGAAAGACTGAAAGGACCCACGTTCGGATCAAGGTTGGTCGCGAAGCGCTGGCAATAAGTGGTAATTTCGTTTTCAGCATATCAGGATGCAAGGTGACTTTAACTCACGATGAGATAATCTTTGAGCTCCCCGAATCCATACACGTTGAGGATGTCAGATCCATGGAACTTATATTGGAGTGAGCAACAGTGCTTCCTATCGAACTTCCTAACTCACCGATCCAAGGAAAGGGATTGCTTTTCCTCGTTTGCTCACTAGTATGCCCGATAAGTAAGATCATTGCATCGTGGAATATCGCGAGTCACTCACAAAAAGCCCATGCATTGTTTTTCCATGTGTTCTGGAGGAAATGTCGACGAGGTGCCTGGAAAACCAAGTCGCCTTGCAAACTGGCGATTCTCTTGAACTGTATTGCAACGTTACACATTAATGGAAGACGTTTGAAAAGTGATTAAGATTTGGTGGCTCACTTGTGGAGTAAGTGCGTTGAGGACGCTGGTATCATACGGGGAACCTGCAGTGATATCGGATGGATATAGCGAAAGCAGTTTGTCGATTTCCTGGGTCGTTGATTTCCCTAGGAACGAGGTTTGGAACCATTTATGAACATCAGCATCTTTGGTGATGTTGAGTGTTGAGAGTGAAAACAGTGTTCCTTCATCGTCCAAATCACCTAGAATGAAAGTTTAAGTCACTTGTGCCAACCCTGGTGTCCTAAAACCCACCGGTAACATAAGGTATTGAAGCGACCTTTCCTTTTGCCACTGCCTCGAATGGGGATTCAGTCAAGAACACGCCATCAACTCGGGGTAACCAGGTCTAGAAAGTAGTATTCAGTATCTGTACTCATGACGAAGACCGAAAGGGTGGTACTTACGAGCGCGAGTGATTTGTAATGGAATATACCAGGAGACTCATCCATAGCCTTCTTTAATGCCGAGTATGGCACAGTTCGAAGACATTGCAATGTATCAGATGCTTTGGTACACCCAACCGACGCAACTACGGCGTCATAGGCCTCTTGTCCCAACGTTATATCGCCCACCGGAACCGCAGCTCCAGATTGCTATGGCATTCATCAGCATAATATAATTAACAAAGAACTTGATATTCGTCTTACCATGAACGCAGCTCTGAAGAGGCCCTCAGTGTTTCCGCCGTTAGTTACCATTTGAAGAGCTGTGGATATTGCCCCGGCGCTCTCGCCCCAGCTGTGCATTTGAAAAACAATCAGTTTATCAATGCTATCATACCTTTCTCTGAACACCCGACTTACAGGGTGACTTTGGTTGGATCTCCTCCGAACTGTGTGATGTATTTCTGCACCCATCTAAGTCCAAGACGCTCTGAGAATTGGTTGATCAGTGGATTGGCAGAGGCTGCCAATAGAAAAACGCACGATCATGCAGCCCGAGATTGCCCACACCTGCTTGTTTCACCTCTTTTCCAGCGAGGAAGCCAAAGAGACTAACTCGGTAGTTTATGGAGACATAAACAACTGGCAGGCTCATGTCAATTGATCTTCCAACAATCAAGCCGCCGTCATACATGGTTGGTGTCCCAAGTTGGAATCCTCCTGTATTTAATTGCATTGTCAGCCAGAGATAACACAATACTTCCGATGAGATACAAACCTCCGAATATCCACTAAAGTATAGTTGAAGAATCAATGAACTATCAATGTAATGACATAGAAATGGTCTTACCACGACTACTGGAAGTTTAGAAGTTGAAGAAGCGCCCTTGGGTCTGACAACATTGATAGTCAAACCTTACACGACTTGATTGAGTGATATTGTCAAATGAATGAGAGTTATTATTGCTCACAATCCTCGTCACCAGGAAATATTGCACCATAGATAGAGCCAAGTACCTCGTCAGCCACATCGTCAACAAGACCTGACAAAGGCAAATCGGGAGCTTGCTGGGGACAGGATGGCCCAAATGATGTTGCAGTGTAGGTTCCGGTATATGGCTCTGTTGCAACAGGAAGGCGGAAGCGAAGGTTCCCAACACTGCAGTAAGAGATGGTCATCAGGGACTATGATCCTCAGAGCATAGGTAGGGTGCTTACGGCGGCTTGGCAAATGGGATGCCCAAGAACCTTTCTATGTCACCATCGGTTTTGCCCACAAAAGTGGCGCTGTCGAGCTTGACTGCAGGAGAGCTTGCCCTCGGGAAAGACTTGGCAGGTGCGGCGGATGATGGAGCAATAAGAAGAAGGACGACGGCAAGTTCAAAGAGCGCAAGTAGACCCATAGTGGCACAAACGTCGAAAAGCTTGGACCGCGGTACTTGTATTTAGTCAGAGGAAAGTCTGCGCTCATTATATCCTCACCTCAGTCACGCTTGGGCGGATCCATGGATCCAAGAAGGACTTGATAGTCTCAAGGAGAAGCACATAAGAATATCACGAGATGAGACCGCCATGATGAAGAAGTAGGTTGGCCAAGACGTCGGAAAATTGGTAGTTCGGCGTGAGCTCTTGAAAACTCTTCAACTGCTCCCGATTAAATGACCGGTCCCGAGCAGATGATTATAAAGGTCTATCAATGGTAATTGTGACATTGCGGGACGCCGTCTAACCATTGAATGGGGTGAATTCAAAACTGTCTTTACGGTGATCTGTTCTGCCCATGATGAAGTCGACAATACTTCTAATATAAGCGACTTCGGGCTCATTTCCTTTATATATCAGAACCGACTTACTTTATTTGTGTCCATATGGCGGCAACCACTGTTAGCGCCGTTGCAGATTTGAACGTGCCACATGTTGACTATTTAGACCCGCTTGATTTCAAACAGCAGGTTGTGGTGCGTGAGATGATCTACATCATAATTTCTATCTTTGTGTCACTTACAAAATCACATAATCTACAGGGATGTTTGGTGCGAGATCGGGATCACGCTCACGCGGCATATACAACGCAGATGCATCCGATCCGGTGACTTGATGACTTGAGGAAGAGTAAGTTGCGAGAGAAGGTCTGAGCTGCGTGGGAGTCTGCTGATAGACATGACTATTGAGTATCACCTCGTCTTCGCTGCCTCTTGCCAGATCGGAAAACCCGTACCTCCATATGTATGCACATTGCTATCATTTACCATGTTGGGATTGCCGAACCTCAATTTTTGGGTCAGAGGTACTGAGCACGTGACGTACCTTGAAGACATGGATTTTTCATGGTTATTCATTCTCGCGGCGATCCTATCGGCCCATGACGAACCTCGAAGTTGCATTTTCATTTCCACGAACATCTGCCCCTATAGAGAGATTTCGAGCCCGTCGATGTCGACGTTGGATATGTGTGGCGGTTGCAGGACGCTGCCGATGTCCTCGGATTGGAACTCGTAACCAACGGCCTGTCAATTACAATTAAGCAACCCTCCACTTTACAGGGTTCAATTGTTGTCTTTGGAACTTCACTCGGTCAGAATCACCGTATCTTCCTTGTTAATGACGGTTTCGAAGGTACCTATGTCGTAGCAATGATCGTATGTACCATTTATCTGGTTTCGCCGGGTTCACTCATAACCGATCCGATCTACCAAGCCTCAAAGAGTGAGAGCTGAGATGGAATCTGGAAGCGAAAACTTGGTTTATAAGCAACTATACGTGAATCCACCGAGGACTCCCCTGGGTTCGGGGTCAATCATGGTCTTTTCTCCAGGTGCTTCATACCTCCTCTTCACGATCCTGCCTTCAGTCGGGCTTGCACCCGCCGTAGGTTATGGTATACACATTGGCGCGCGTTTTCTTTACGGAAAGAATGTTCATTTCATCTTGCAGTCCGGAAGTGGCACTGTTATAGCTGCTACCGGTGTTTGGATTGGCTGGAAATTGTTGAAGCAATTTTTGGTTCGGAAGATGAATGAAAAGGAGGCCAAGCGGCTAGGCGCAGTACAAGTACCTCGACTCGAGGGGTCTCTGCCATGGAACTTGGACATCCTCCATCTCCTTTTGGAGGCTGCGAAGACAGATTATATAGGGGAACCATTCATCAACTGGACAAAACAATATGGGCACACATTCGACATGAAGCTGCTTGGAGAAGACATGGTCAGTCCCTAATATCATTTTAAGCATTACACAGCTTATATCGCAAACCGAAGATTTGGACAGACGAACCTTTCAATACCAAGGCAATACTTGCCACCGATTTTCCAAATTATATCAAAGGTACACAACTCCTCTGTGATTCAACCACACCATCTGATTTCTTTCTCCAGGAGAGAGTTTCGAGCCACTGCGAAGCGTCTTAGGTTAGTTCGTAGACTTGTTGGGTAGAGTTGTTACAATAAGTTTCCCATAGGAACGGGAGTTTTCAATTCTGATGGTCCAATGTGGAAGTTCCATCGATCTATTGCGCGTCCCTTCTTCTCGCGGGACAGAATATCCGACTTCGATATTTTCAACAGACACTGTGACCATACTATCCTCAGGATGAAAAATACGTTTGACAAGGGCGATGCCATCGACTTCCAGGTGAGACCATTTCCCATCATATTCGGGAGACATGTAGACAGTATTTGGTCCGTCTTAGGATATCGCCGGCCGCTTTACACTCGACTCTGCATCTGAGTTCTTGTTTGGGCAAAGCGTCAATAGCCTCGAGATGACCTCAAAAGAATCGGACAATCATGCTACTTCTTCTACCCGGTTTGCGCAGGCATTTCAATCTGCACAGGAGGCCGTGGCCAGTCGTCTCCGACGCTCTCCTGTTTGGCCATTGTGGGAGGTGTGGGGGGATGCTACCAAAGAGCATATGGAAGTGGTAAACGGGTACATCAATCCAATTCTGGAAGCGGCATTGAAGAGAAAAGCTAGCCACACGGAAAAATCGGTATCTCAAAACAGCGAAAATGCTGATGCAGAGGGGCCCGAGACATTCCTCGACCATTTAGTGTCCGTAACAGATGGTGAGTCATGGGTGTCCTTGTCTCGTACTAAGCTTGACTTGAGTCCATACATGCAGACGTCGTTGTGATCAGAGACCAAATTCTCAACATTCTCATAGCTGGTCGTGACACGGTAAGCACATGCTCAGTTGTGACAGCATCGGATTCCTCACTTTACATCGCCTAGACCGCAGCCACACTCACATTTGCTGTGTATCTGTTGGCACGGCATCACGACGTCTTGGCCCAATTGCGTCAGGAAATCATGACCACTGTTGGTCCTACTGATCGTCCGACGTTTGAACACATCAAAGACATGAAGTTTCTAAGAGCAGTGATCAATGGTTTGGTTGTCCTTCATCTTACTTGTCAGAATGCTGACTCCTTTTCAAAGAAACGTTGCGTCTTTTCCCTCCTGTCCCATTCAATCTCAGGTGCGTGACGGTCCACCGATTACGTTCAACCACAGCTGATTTATTCCTACGCATTGATGTATCAATACAGAACATGCATAAATAGTACAGTATGGGAAAACCCAGAAACAGGCATACGATATCACATCCCTGCTAATACCACGTGAGCTATTTTAATGTCTCAATACATAGTCACTAATTCCTGTTATATAGCGCTTTATACAGCGTCTTCCACATGCACAGACGTACAGATCTTTGGGGGGAAGATGCCATTGAATTTTCTCCCATGCGTTGGATTGACAGTAGAAAGAATTATCAACTCACCAATCCATTCATATTCTTACCTTTCCAAGCTGGGCCACGTATCTGCTTGGGCCAACAGGTAATACGAAGCTCTTGGTGATAGGAAGAGTTAGCTCAGGCTGATGCCGTTCACCCTTTTTATAGTTTGCGTATAATGAGGCATCATTCTTCCTCATCCGACTTCTTCAAACCTTCAATCGTATCGAGTTAGCCCCCGAATGTCAGCCAATCCGTCCTCCCGATGGATGGCGTGGCGCGCCAGGACGAAAGGGAATGGAAACAATCTATCCAAGGGCTGATCTTACGATTTATGCCAAGGTAATTGATCCACTTATGAAGATTCACGTATTCTGACCGTTTGCGTTCTCAAACGCAGGGCGGAATGTGGGTACGGATGTCTGATGAAGCCAAAACTGATTTCTAAGGGCCTAGCGAACTTGGTCGCTGAAATGCTACCTCCTATACCCCACCTCGTCGCCTGTATCGCCATATCTCACCATGTAGCCAGCTTTCAAGAGAAAAAACTTCTGTTTAATCCATAAGTCACGTGGTATAGAACGAGCTTGCTTATGAACATGTTCCCGGGGAAGATGGATATCACTGTCCCCGGGGTGCTATAGTACTGCTACTTCTCAGTGGAACCAAACCTTGACTGACCATCCACTCCTCCTTCTGGCGCCATGTTTCAAATCGCATATCAACCTTACGTTCGCTACCGAATACTATGACGTTGGTCAAACTTCTCAGGTCATCCATTGCCCTTTCCAACTGCTCATACTCCTCTTTGGAAGCCCCCAATGGTTTGGTTGCATCTTCATAAAATACCTCCACTCGATCCAAGGAGAGCCGCAAGTTGGCCACCAAGTTTGCCACAACCCGGGTAGAGACACCGCGAGTTGTAAGTTGTCTAAGATTTGGGCCGAAAAGCGGTGGGAGATTTTGAGGGCGCCGTGCAATGGTTTCCAAAAGGCAATCCGTGTATGAATTGTCATCGATAAATCGAATATGTCGAACGGAAGGGAGTGACAGAATGATGTGCTCGAAGTCATGGCGACCCACGTTCAACCCATCCAACTCCAAGACTTGCAGCTGTGGAAAGCGGATGTCGTCTTCCTCCCAATGACGCGGGAGGAATTCCCGATGAACAGGAAGATTTTGATATGTGCCTATCACTAATTCCTTCAGCTGCGGGCCATCAATGAGCGACGTGAAGCACATCAGCTCGAAGAGGAAGAAGTTCTCCAACCTCAAGCTTTCGAGCTTGTCGAACCGCATCCGCTGTTTCCTGATGTTTGCTACAGAATCTTCTGATAGACGAGGAAGGTAGAATCCCGACAGCTCTAGTCGACGAAGGCCCGGTGACGCTCGGAGGACAGCGATGAAGGAGTCCACATTGGTGATCTCTACATCATCATGTAGGATAAGCATTGCCAGTCCAGCGAAAGTGAGCTGATGCCACGTCGGCTTGCAGAATGTAAGATGTAGTACTTGGAGTTGGGGAGCTGAGGATAAGAGGGGAAGCGGCTGGGAGATGTCGTTATCCTGAAGAATGATGCGGAATTCTAGTAAGTTTGGGAGGATTTTAGGTATTGACTCCATGGCCCGATGGAAGTCGGGTGGAGCCGTCTCCCCACGAATGACGAGACGCTGCCATCGAGCCACATAAGGTATGATAACACCTAGTTGTTCACCCAGGGAGGAGGACTCCGTGATTGCTATCTCTATGTCCAGGAGCAGCCCTCCAGACCTTTGTAATCTTCTTTTTACATTGTGAAATGGCGGCCCCCTAACGTGCACCAGGGTCCAGAGTTGCGGAGTGGAGACAGTTGCATTATACCATCGTCGACAGACTTGTTGTGGTGTGAAAGGAAAGCACAATTGTTCATCGGAAGCCGAAAGCGAGTAGAATGCTGATAACAGGATTTCAGAGATCAGCTCGCTCGGAATTTTTTCTACAGGCCCGCCGAAGAGAGTGGTCAGCTGATGGTTGCTTTCTGGATTGAAGCCAGCATTTTCTAGAGGCCGTTCAATCATCTGCATCGCTGCGCGCGGTAGAATATGGCTTAGCACTATAGGATGAAACTGATCTATGAATGCTCCTACCCACTAATTGAGGGCTCCGGAGAGCCAAGATAGGTGGAATCCTTGCGAGCATGCAGTTTTTTAACCCTCATAAGGATCCATTGATCCTGGGAGGTTTGCTTCTCCCTTCAGCTGAGATGTAATGATCATTAGCAGTTGAGAGCAAAAGAACAACACCATGTCAAGCGCCCTTTAGGAAGGTGGGGGAGCGGGCCACGCTAATATGCTGTACCTGCTCACTTGAGCCTTTCGATAATCGTGCGCACGACGTACGCATCAAGTCCAGCACAAGCATCTCAAAAAGATACCGCCATATCATCATTTCTTGACGATACCTGTGGTGCCATGAAGGGATAACGTTGGCACACTTGGGGTTGGAACCTAAATAGTTTTAGCTCGATCATTGCAACAAACAGAGTCCGTGTGATAGCATGTAGTCAACATGAAAAAGTTGTACTCGGGAACGCTCACCGAAGAAAAGCTCCATTTGACATGTATGCTTTATGTGAACAGTTCCCAGGCGCATACTGATCACTTGAACCCGCATGAACAATACGTGTCCTGTTTCGAGATTTCTGGTTCATAGAAGGCATGAGAAATTGTATGAGTAAAGTCATGAGGACTAGGTGGGGGCCCGTTTTGATTCCGCTAATAAGCAATCGGCTTCTCACCATGGCTCCAGCATTGAAGAAGATCTTTGTGCGATCGTCCGGAAATTACCGCGGCGATTCGAATGATTCTACATGATGTAAACTAACATGATCGCATTCAGTGTGTCATGTGAGGTGAAGATGAAGCACCGCCATTACGGTTTGCGAAATATAACTTCAAGGTAGTGTGTTTCAAACGTTGGATGTCGCTAGAGGAAGCCTTCATTTACACACAGTCGGTGAGGTGAGAAACTGCGAACCAATATTTATAATATGACATTGTCGATGAATCGAGAAGAAACCATCAAGGCGATTCAGCCATGCCATCATCACCTATGGCACATTAATGCCATCATGATGTGGAGTTATCTCAAAGGTCAAAAGTCAGTAGCCCGGCCTCCGAATGTCCACTCCCCGTTTGCTCCCCAAGCCAAGGGCTCACGCTTTGGTCCACCCCGTTCCCCAGTTTGCGGATTTACATCCCCGTCAAATTCGGGAGCAGGTTTTGATTTTGCATCGGGATGGAGTGTAGAATCCTTATCTGTGAATAATTCGACAGGATTGGAATCAGGAGGCTAAATTCTGGTTAATATCGATATCATACCTTGATTTGTAGCATGCGTTTGATTTGCAACCGGTCTCTGAGCGGCACGGATCAAATCCTCGAACTCCTTCTGATCGGCAGCTGGGAGAGGGGGTGGACCAGGCCTGTTCATCTGGCTGGGAAATGGATCTTTGGCGGTAAAATTGGTGGATGTGAGAGTTCGTGTTCCATTGCGGTATATAATCTTCCCGCAGATCGTTCGTTTAGTTACCGATATCATGAGCAAGATATTTGTGGTAGAAAATAATTTGGAGGCCTAGAACTTCATCGACAACAAATTTCCCACGTCGACATAAAACCACGTGAGCGTTGTTTTTGGAAATCGCGTTGTGATCGCTTCCATCCGCTTTGAGAGCGGCAGCCCAGAGACGCCACCTCTTTCTCCAAAACAAAAACCAAAATTCTATAGCTCCCCTCAGCACGCCATGAACTCACTGTGAGTGTTCTTCCATTGTTCCTTAAACAACAAATGGATGACCTTCTTCAACAAGTCCCCACGGAGCTTGGTCTAGACGCGTCGTTCACAATGCTTCACCCTCATCGCTAGACCTGAATCCACCTCGACCTAAACCCAATTCCAAGTCGTCTACGATGATAGCCCCTACAGAGCGTCAGCTGGCGCTGAGTGCTTTAGCGGAGGACGAGAGACGTGCCGCTATCCTGAAGGACCAACTGGATATCCTTCAATCAGAATATGACGCGGCAATCCGTTCCATTGTTATGAAGCGCAATCAACTTGCTGCTATTGCACTGCTACCTCCGGAGCTTCTTGGAGAAGTCTTTGTGTATACTAGTGAAGTGGATGAGGTTGCCCCAGTGATGTAGGTTAATTTTCATATAGCTAGCTTCATTCACTCAAAATTCATTCACCTACTAGGTTGTCACATGTTTGTCGGTCTTGGAGGCAGACTGTCAGAAGTACTCCTAGGGCTTGGTGCCACATCCATATCCGTCTTAGATGCAAGAACCCATCGGAGCTGGCAGGCTTGTTCTTCGAATTGTCTAGGGCATGTCCCCTCCATGTGGCTCTTACCGATCCTCCTCAACACTGGAATTACTATCCACCTCATCCCAAATTAGTGCAACTTGCGGTTCTGTTACGCGCCAACTGGCATCGGATCAAAATATTCAGGTGGGTGCTTCCGTCGTTGAGCATGTGATTTGTTCAAACACCTCTTTATAACAGAATGTATAGAGTGGGCACACCACTGACCAAAACTGTTCTTCAATTCTGCCGTAAACGGCTTCCGGAGGAAATACCCGGCATCACCTATCCTCCTTCCATAACCATTTTACCAACGCCATCAATCTTGCGTCACGTAGCTATCCACTTGGAGTCTAGGTTCGATGAAGAAGTGGCTGAAGGGGTTGACCTCACGGACATGCATGATTTATTCGGAGATGCCTCAGGGATAGCTACATTCTGCTTGGAGAATGGTATTCCATCCTACGATCTCCCTCTATTCTCGTTTAGAGGGCTGAAGTCGATTCAAATCGAGGAACCAGAACGACCTGGGTACTCAACTCCGATGTCAAAAATCATGGCCATACTCGCGGCCTCCCCAGATTTGCACGTGTTCATCTTGGCTGGAAATAAAAGCTCGGAGGATGGCAAGGTTGATGAGATTCATGGAAGTCCAGCAAGAATTATCTCGCTTCCGGCTCTTCGCATTTTATCGCTACAAAGCATCGATATACCCCATCTCCTCGACCATATTAGGACACCATCTCTCGAAAAACTCAAATTAGGAAACGAGCTTCAGAGTGGATGGAATCGTTCGGTCGCCTCTTCTCTACGAAATCTAATATATCGCTCAGGTCACCCACATATCACACGGCTTCGCATCAATGATCTTTCCACCCCACAGGCGCTCAGCTTACAAGACTGGGCTTGCTTTGACGCTCTACCACATCTAGTTTCCTTCCGTATCCATCACACTCATTTCCCTGATACATTGCTTCAAGCGTTGACCATTGACCCAGTTGCTGTCATTCAAGAGCAGCCACGCAACCCTACTCAACCTCATCACAAACTCCTATGCCCCAAACTGTCAAAATTGGTCTTCGAGAATTGCGATTTCTCAGGTGCTGCCCTGATCAAATTCGTCAAGTCTCGACAAGTAATCCAAAGCCGTTTATATGAAGAAGCAGTAGCCCAGGGTAATGAGAATGATAGGGGGATCCGAAAGATGATTGAACAATGTCATGACATATCCGAGCTTTGGGTTGGGACGTGCCCCATGGTAGGGGACGAGGATGTGGCGGAATTAAAGATGTTATTGGGCGGGAAGTTTCAGTCGAGCCTGTCTCCAGGAGCAAGCGACTCTCAGTGAATTGATATAAGGTAGCATGGGACTTTCTACACATCCTTGATTATTTGCACTTTCACGCATCACTTCAGAACCTTCTCACGATAACACTGTAGCACTCAAACATTTTCCTTCTTCTCTAATCACAGTACATAGATATTTGTACCTTCAATGCAACAGCTGACTCAGCATGTCCATGACTTCGCGAAACAGGACTCTCTCGTGCTCCAATAGTGGTGATTCGTCATCACCTTGGACCTCAGAAGCATCACCTTGTCCCTTTTTCAAGGCGATGCCAACAACAACAGGTTTTCGTAACATTCCTTCTTTTTCGTTGCTTGTCCACCATATGGTGGCGATTTGGGATGCGTAAAGGTTGTAGAGAATTTGCATATGTTCCGACGGCGGCTGACCGAGAAGTGGTGTAAGTTGTATCGAAGCCGGTGGGTTTGGTAAAGCTGGTGGTATGGGACGTAATGGTAAAGGTGTCGTCATCGGGATAGAGGCTTCAATCTGTTCGATAATAGGTGAGGTGAGTGCTCGCATGTACAACATTAGCGTCTTTCTGCATACCAATGATCCAACTTTACCGAGCTGAGTTACCAGTATAAGAACGCGATCGCCATAGATTTGTACCAATAGCTCGGTGTGGACTCCATTGACTGTTTTTGCTGCTTGAGACATGGTGCAAGATCTGGTGGTAAAGTGGCGGGCTGGTCCACACGGAGTCAAATTTCACGAGTTCCCCAACACACCTAGTCAAGTAGAAGAGGAAAAAAAGACATCCAATATATTTTTGCGCTCTAGGCGGGATAATAATCTACTGGAAACATTCGTCGAGTCCTTAAGTACTACGAGCGAGAGAGCGTGATATACGTGATAAATGGATGAGATGCGGAAAAGCCAAGATGAATACAAATGTGCAGGAGAAAAAAAACGAGGTCCGAAAAGTATACAGATCGTGAATAACATGACATAAGTAAAAAGCACAAATGCAGATGTTTCCACAATAGCACGATCATTTACTCTTCGTCAGAGAAGACTTCCTCACCCTTCTTACGGCGGGCCATACGATCCTTCTTGGCTTTGCGTGCTTCCGCAGCGGTGAGCTTCTTCTTCTTGGATTTGTCAATCTTGTTGCCCATGGCATCATATTGATCTTCATCGTCACCGGCCTTGTTATCAATACGAGGGCCACTTCCTTGACCTTCGACCCAGTTGTGGCCGGATGCCTCGAGGTAACCATCGCGCATAGCCCAAACTTCCTTGCAGATAGACTCGGAGAAGTCACGAGAGTGAGTAATGATGAGAACACCACCCTCGAACTCCTTAATGGCCTCGATCAAAGCAGCAAGAGATTCACGGTCGAGATAGTCTAGAGTTAAGAGTAACAAGTCAGCCACTGTCCCTATTTACCACGCTGTGTCACTCACTAGTTGGTTCGTCCATCATCAAGACGTGAGGTCTACGCCAAGTAGCGGCACCAAGGACAACCTTGACTTTCTGACCGCCGGAAAGACCTCTCATGGTGTTGTGAGAGACGAACTCGGGTTCGAGGCCAAAGTCGGCGAAGTGCTTCTCGATTTCACGACGGACGAGAGGTCGGAGGAGACCAAGGCGCTGAGCCTCGCGAGTATCGATTTCGAGTACTTTCTGTGAACGAAGGCTATGAGTTAGTCAGACGACCTTAGATTTAATTCATGTATTACTCGCCTTTTCGAAACCACGAGTGAGGAGTTCGTCACGGGGCAACCAGATGTTCTCAGTGGAGGACAAGCCCTTGAAGGAAATTTCGTATTCGTAGGACTGCTTGAGCTTTTTCCTTGAGACGATTTCGTCAATGATTCGCTTGACACCCTCAACGACCACAGTAGCGCCCTCCTTCATCTTCTTCTCGTCCTCAGCAGTGATGATGCGGGTAGCCTTCATCATCTCTTCAATATCCTCACCGGTCTGGTAACGCCACAACATGTAGTCCAAAGGAGTCTTGTCGAGATGCTGGTCGATGTGATGGAAGGCATGCTGAGCAACATAACCAACAACCAAGTTGGGGTGCTTCCAGATTTCACCACCCTTGTTAGGCTCCATCTCTCCAATCAAGAGCTTGACAAGAGTGGATTTTCCGGAACCATTGGGACCCAAGATTGCAACACGAGATGAGAGTGAGACTTGGAGTGTGATGTCATACAATTGCTGAACTGGTTGAGTGGGATATTGGAATCCAACTTTGCGCATCTTCAACAAGGACTTCTCCTTAGTCTTAACACCATCAAGAAGTGGTGGATCTGGGAGTCTGAACTTGTAGTCGGAGGCCGCCTCGAGGGTGTAGTAAGACTTGGCTTCGGGAACAGCCTTGACGAATTGCTCAAGGTTTCCGCGGTAGCGCTTGATCTTGAACCTGTTGAGGTGAAGCACGTCGGTGATGGTGTTGTTCAAGAAGCTGGAGTCGTGGGAGACGATGACTGTCGAAGATCAGGTCAGACGATATTTGTAGAAAGATAACGATGAGTAAACTTACTCGAAGTGCAAGTCTTGAGTCCAGTGAGGTAGGCTTCCAACCAAGCGATGTTGACGACGTCCAAGTGGTTAGTGGGTTCGTCGAGCAACAAGATATCGGCCTTGAAGAGAATAGCACGAGCAAGCGCAAGCTTCATCTTCCAACCTCCAGAGAGGGAACCGATAGGAAGACCTTGACGGGTATCGTTGAAGCCGACGGAGGCAAGAGTCTCGACGATCTCGGCCTTGGTGGCCTGAATGCGCTTGTCTGACAAAACCCACTCGAGGACCGAGATTGACTCGTCAGAACCGTCGATGTCGTGCTCGACGTAGAAGGTGCGGACTTCGTCAGGTGATGGGAATCCTTCAACTTGACTGCAAAATCACGTGTTGAGCATGGCTTAGGGAATAGTACTAAAAATAACCTACCCGTTGGTGATTGCCCTCATGAGGGTTGACTTTCCAGTACCGTTCCTTCCACAGAGACCGTAACGATGTCCACGCTTGAGGCGAAGATTAGCAGTGTTGAGAAGAATCTTAGCTCCGTAAGCCAAAGAGAACTGGCAGTTGCAGAGATCTTCTCCTTCTTCCTCATCCTCAGGAACCTCGTCATCCGTGGCATCCTCGTTTGCCGACTTCAAGAGGAGTTCACGAGCAACTCTAGCGGGTTCAGGAGCGCTAGCAAGGTATGCAAGGTAGGGCGAGAGTGCATTCTCCCAGTCGGCGATCTCGAAGTTGCGGGCAGCAACGAGAATAGCAGCGAGTTCGGAAGCATAGACAGTGATGGGATCGGTAGCTGAAGGAGGTGATCCGGAACCAGCCTTCTTGTAAATCGCAACAACGGCATTGGCAAGAGCCTTAGACTCGATGTATTTTGGGGCGGGAATGTTAGAACCATCGCCCTCAGGGATCTTGGCGGTCTGGCGAAGTGTAGCAATAGCGCGACTAACGACGCCACGAGCCTCAGGGTCCGCAACGGACTCCTCGATCTTCAAGAGACCGGGGAGGAGTTTAGGAACGAAGGGACGAACGGTGAATTCGCTGTCGACGAGCTTGGACATGTTGTCGATGATGACAGCCACTTTACGCTTGATGGCAGTTGGCCTTTCCTGGAGACCTCTGGAGAGGAGAGGAACCATGAGCGAAAGAGTGGGCGAGTCGACTTCGGAAACGAAAGTGGTTGCGGAAAGGAGCTGAATGGTCTTGGGGACTTCCTCAACGGGGTTAATCAAAGCGTTGATGAGAGCGGGGATGAAATTAGCAACATCTGTCAGGGCCAAAAGGGTCAGCAAGTGCATCGCGCAGAAAAAAAAGTCGCCCTTGGCGCCACGTACCCTTGTTTGAAACCAACGCAGTGGTTTTGGTGAGTGTCTCTCTGGCGGCTTTCTTCACATCAGCCTTTGTATCCCAGATAGCCTCGGAAAGGACGGGGATGATATCCGGAGTAAGTTTAGCAACTTGCACAGGGGCAGAGATGATAAGCTGATTCAAAACGGCGAGACAGCCGATCTTGACCTGCCATTTGCCAGCAGTCTTGATTTGTTGGAGGAGAGCCGGCATGATAAGCGAAGTGGCCCATGGACTAATGGTGGAAGCGAGGTCCTTGACCGCTTGAATGGCGGCGTTTTTGACAGCCGGCATCTTGTCCGCGAATGTCTCGAGGAGATTAGCGAAGACGCCACCTTCTTTTGAGTTGATGATGATGGGCTCGAGAGCCGTTCCAGCGTTCTTGGCGAAGATGGAAACCGCTTGGCATGCGCCTTCGCGAGTGGCTGGAGATTTTTTGTCGGTAAGAGCTTTTACGAGAGCAGCTTCGATTCCGGCATGAATGAAGGCCGCAGGCCCGTCATTCTTTGCTTGAGAGGCGAATGCATGAGCAGCACTCTCTCTGGCGAGCTTGTCGGTCGCAAAGAGAGAAGCAGTGTCGACTACACCAGTGGCAGGTGCAGCAGTGGGCTTAATTGGAGCAGCAGCAACAGCTGGGGAAGGAGAAGCAATAGCAGCGGGGGCCATGTCTAAGCAACGAAAAAGATGTGGTTAGCAACGAAAAAAGGACAGACAGATTCAAAAGTGGGGCACTCACCTATCGTTTTTATGCTAGTGATGATGAATGCAAGTTGAGAGAAAACGAAAACGTCTAAAATCTATGGAACGAGACGAATCTATCGCGCGAGTCTATGATGATTCTAAGAGGAGACGACGGTAAAGATGAAAGAGACGCGTAAAACGCGAAGAGAGGGTGAAAGAGAGGGGAGAGGAGGGGGAATGGTTGCTATCAAATTTTCTCGAATACCCCGCCTTTTGTAGACGCCCGGACTTTACGGATATTCCTGATTTGGAATCCTCACACACCACATCGCCTTCACCCCGCATTTAAAATTTTTCAACAAACGTTTCGCTGGCAACTCCATCAGCCACACATCGGGCAATTCTCCGGAAAAGAGTTAATTATGTATTTCGACAGAACAAGTTGGAATGGGTCTCTCCGAAGACACTGCGGGCCTTCCATCATGTATCAAACAACGTCCATCATTGTTCCTTCTCCTGAAGTTTAGCGAAGCTAACAGGTGTAAACATCTGATTGTTACCAAAAACGTTTCATCGGTCAGACAATTTTCACGCCCCAGAACCCGAGTGGGTTCATTAAAAGAACTTAAAACCACTTACATATCCACCGGCTTCATAATGCTTGCTGTTCGCCTCCACCCTATTACCGGACAGCGATGAAAGGTGAGCTTCGTCCTAATGGCTTTTAGACGTACACTTACCAATGAAGTCGAAGCGCGTGCAAGAACGCGGAAAGACCCTGTAGAAGTAAAAGAAAGTATTAAGATTAAACGTAAGTCCGTGTGCTTGGAGCTCAAGACAAAAACCCAGCAGGGTGGGCAGGGGTAAAAAGCTTCTTTGCTGGGAGCAGCTCGTGGAACGATCAACCGACCCTATTCCAGGGTCGCATCTTTCTCGGTCCGCCAATCGAACGTGCCATATTACCGCAACTCGACTGCGTTTATCGACAATAAAAGGAAAAATAACGGCCTCACTCACCTCCATAACACAGAGAATAAAGATTGTAAGGGAGAACCACATCGCAAACATAAACATCATGAAGAGGATTGCTCCGACCCCACCGGAGACGAAACTGGTTTCGAGAGTCATGGTGTAAAGCACTTCAGAAAGCTGTGCGTGCGCCAAAGAGAGCGCCCACAACCGGAGATAGGAAGCCGTATTCGAGATACATCCTAGGCAGAACTCAATGGTGTGAATCACTTGGTGAATAATCACTTCGCCCATCTCAAAGTGTCCCTAAAAATTGAGGGGTAAAAATTTTCCAAGATCGATTAGCGGGCAGATCTCGATCGAAAAGCCGCAACTTACCCCATGTCCACCATGCCCGTCATCTTCAGCGTCTTCCACAATCAAATTTCCATTACCTTCTTCCTCCTCACCCTCATCGTGGGCAGTCAAGCCTCTTGGTGCATCGCCATCCCCAGTGCTGATGTTCCGGTATCCCATGGAGACCGTCTTCTGGTGTTCTTTCCATAAGATGTAGGGTTTTGTGATTAACATCCAAGGAACGCAAACCAACGCCACAAGAAGCAAAACCACTTGAAGAGGACCTTGTCCGGCAAACAATTGGTCCTCGATGGTACCAGGACTCAAGAACATGTAGATGAGCATGTTGAGGAGTGATGGGGGTTTACCAGCACCTTCGGCGGACCAGTCGGTGCACCATTTCATGATGATGCATATAACGAGATAGCCGAAGATAGACTCCAAGAAGATTAATTGAGGAATGAACTCGGCCCAAATATTGAGTGTTCGCTTGAAATGAAGATGATTTGGTACTTGAAGACAGATAGCAAACGTCATCTAAATTATTTGCACCCGTAATGGTCAGCATGTGATCGAGCAAGGTAAAAAAGCACGTGCGTCCACTCACATGAATAACACCCAGGATAATTGATAATTTCATCTTGTAGGAATTGGTAAACACCAGTGCATTCTCTGCACCGTGCCAAGCTGGGTCCAATCCAAACGGATACGTGTGACCGTTCGCGATTGCGGTGAGAGTTCCGTTGCCTCGAGGCCAATCCCATCCGGAATGCCATATGTGCATCGATTTCGAGAAAATATCGTTGTAGATGAGACCAGTAAACATGGAGAACATTCCCATGAGCAGGATGATGTATCGTCCACTAACAAAGGCAATCAGTCGTTAATGTGTGAAGATGGAAGCGAACCTGCCATAACTTACTAGAAGAATGTTCCGATCATCTCACCGATATCAACCTGCTCAATTTGCCTCTCAAAGAAGATCATCCCAACCGCAGTCAAAGTGACCAAGAATCCATGACCCAAGTCTCCAAACATTACGGCAAACAGGAAAGGGAAAGTGACGACAGCGAACAAGCCTGGGTTCACCTCCTGGTAGGTCGCAATGCCATAACTGTCAATGATGGTTTGGAATCCCTCGGTGAACTTATTAGTCCGATGGAACGTGGGGGGCTGTTTGGCTGTTCTGATCTCTTGCAAAATGGGAGGAACGCTGGTGCCGGCGGTTTCCTATGACGACATCAGGATCAGTAAGAATCAAGCTGTTCGAATGCGTAATGCGTACCGTAGCCTGTCTGAGAGCCAACATAATCATTGCGATGTCCCTGGTAGGCACCCAACCCCCGGCAATCAATGTCTTCCGCCTCGCATCGTAATTGAAGAGATTTAATGTTTCGTAGATGAGCTTCTCCTTGGCTACGGCGTCTTGCCAGCCCGCGAGACCCTCTGCAATCTTGATGAGCTCCGCCTTTCTAGTACCACTAGTGTTATACAAGACATTCCCAATATCCTCCAACCTGGACGTTACTTCTCGCAAGGCATCTGAACGTTTGTCGGCATTCGAGTCGATGGGATATAGAGTTCCACCCATGGACTCGGCAACCTTGCGGATCTTTGCGAGAAGAGCTTGACCATGAGCAAAGATGATGAAAACGTTCTTCCTTGTTTCGACGCCGGTTACGGGATCAACAAAGACCTGGTCAATGTCGGTATGGTTCATATAGAGGTTCCCTCGTAAAACACGCCATAGGACTCTCTCGAAGGTAGGGATGCGTGCTCGGTCAATTGTACCAGCGACAAACCTGAGATAAGATATGATATGATTAGCGCAGCACTGGTAAAAAATTTGGCAAAGAACCCACTCTAAATCGACTGATCCAGCAAGACCTTCGTGCGGAACCTGGCTCTCAGCGTCACCAGCTAAAAGCGGCTGCGTTCCGTCGTCATATGAATTCCGTATCTCTGCTTCACGCCCTTCAGCCTAAATGTGAATAGGAGTGGTGAGCAGGTCGGCGCAGCACCGTGGTGAAATCGCAGCTCACTCTGTCAAAGAAAACAGCTGTCTCCCGCAGTACATGCCTAGCTTCCTGAAGCTCTCGAGTTCTGGTACTGAGGGTCTGATAGCTCTCGTTCATCTGGATGAGTCTCTTCTCATGCTCCGCTAACTTGGTGTCCAGTTCATCCCTAGTTTGATCAGTGCGAGGTCCAACCAAGAGAAGTGGAGCAGATTCATGGAGAGGTCGAACAGGGACGCTTTCCTTCTCTACTTGAGATGCAAAGAACCTAACACGGCGGGCCATTTCATCGATGCGGCGGATTTCACCGACATACGCACGCTGAAAGGGGTTCACATCTGGATTCAACTGTTTTAAAAGTCAGACAAGTCACAAAACCAATGCTTATTTTGCTTACATCCTTGAATTGTACGTTGCCCAACTCGGCAAGTTCGGAGATGGTATCATGAGCCACTTCAGTTGGGATGAACAACTGAACGAGGCTCATCTCCTCCGATCCTTGAATAATCTCAGTATATGGTCAATAAGTACACCTCTCGAGTACTCACTGAAGAGACTTGGATAGTCCGTCATGATTGCACTTTTTCTCAATTAAGTGCAATGACGGCGAATGTGGGTGGTCGAAATGGGAATCGTCTTTCGTCACAGCAAACAAAGTAGAAAGTCGGAGTGTTGGCAATCAATTCCGATCCTCTCCTTCCGAAACAACCACCACCTCAGAATAAGCAGGGCTGCGGCTATGAGGACTTCGTTAGTTGTCCTGCTTGCAATTCTCCCATTAGGCACCTCTGCATTTATATGGCCGTTTGGTAAAAAGAGATTCAAGACTAATGGGCTCATTGGAGCGGGGTCCTTAGGTTTGGATGGATTACATGGTCGTGTGGCTGCTTTTGGCGACTTTGACGGAAACCAATTGTGCGTTGCATATCACATCTTTGCTTACGTGATGTGATTCGAATGCTCATTCACTCCACTTAGCCTTGACATTGTATCCCTAAGCGAAGATCAACGGGCAGTCACGTTGCATTTATGGAATCACGGTTCGGCTTCGATGATCCTTGCGCAGATAAACCAAATCTTGACTCAACGTCTCTACAGACTTGTTTACATATCAACAGGGGGCTTCTGTCACACTATCTACCAAGGTCCACAACGTTATTCCG
Source organism: Tulasnella sp. 419 (assembly GCA_019633455.1). Lineage (NCBI taxonomy): Eukaryota > Fungi > Basidiomycota > Agaricomycetes > Cantharellales > Tulasnellaceae > Tulasnella > Tulasnella sp. 419. Next base: position 206,924 of record WSUA01000001.1, on the reverse strand, counting down.
GGCGACTTCAACCATGATGGTAAATTGGATCTCCTGGTGATGTCACAATCGTCAGACTCGAGCGATCGGCTAGATATGGCTGTCTACTTTGGCACATTTGCTGGCTTTTGTATGTTGTTTCGTTTCGTTTCTCCATGAATCCCTATTCTTACTAACACATTGAGCAGCACCAACTCCTCTGACTATCCAACCTTCAACACTCCAACAACCCATCCCTATTGACGCTACAGGAAATATGAAGATTGAT
>WSUA01000001.1:170621-206233 GCA_019633455.1 Tulasnella sp. 419 | reverse complement strand
CTCAAGATCGTGATGGCACTATTGATATGGTCTTCCCTACTTGCGAAACAGTGTCACAAAGCACGGGCGTCGGGACTAACTGTCACTTGAATATTGTCTACAATAAGCAGAAACCACTCTGCTCTACATCCACCCCGACCATCACGAATCGGAATTGTCGCCTACCTGATGACCTATGCACCCCTGATCCAGATTTCTCTTTCAACTTTGATGCCTCAACCGACAATCAGGTATGGATACGCTCTAGTTATCGTGCACAAAAAACTTACGCTACCAGTTGTAGTATTATAGTCGCTTCGCCCTCTCTTCTCTCTTACCTAATATCAACACCCCATCTCTTCTTCTCTACGACACAACGCATTCACCTCCCTTGCCAAACCCCTTACGTATTGGAGATATCGATCTTGATGGGTTCCCTGACATCCTAGCGGTTGTTGCACATAACCCTCATGGTGGTATTCTGGGAATGAATCAAGTCTACGACACCACTCCCTTCCTTTTCCATTCAAATCCTTGCGGGGGCCAACAGGGCTGCTCACCAAACAAGCGAGCATTCGAGTTGGTATCTAAACACGTTGAGCCTTTGCAAGACATTAAGGATGCCAGAGGTGCTGCATTCCTGGATATCGATGAAGATGTGCGTATCAAGGGTTTCATTGGACCTACTCATGCTCAATAATACTTTATGACAGGGTACGTTGGACATATTAGTTCAACGGACAGGGAAGCAGGAGGATGCGGGAACGAAAGTTACATTCATACAGAATAACTTTTTCCATGACGCCTTCTTCTTAAAAGCCATAGGTGAGACTTCAGGCCGCCAAAAATTACGAGAAGCTAATTTACCCGCTCTCAGTTCTGAATGGTGCTTGCTCAGGATGGTGCTACCCAGCCAACGGAAGTGAACCCAGATACCATGTACGTGTCTTCCCATTATTCCAGCGATATTCTGTGTCTGACCCTGCGCATATAGCCTTTCGGTGTCAGTTATTCCGGTGCGTCCTACAAGTATACCATACTGGATACGAGCGGACGGCGCTCAGCGGCACAAGGTAAGATTTTTATCCTTTGCGAATGCCTTCAATTAACTGGACTCGCCATGCAGTCGCCCAACTACCACAAACAGCATACCAGGCGCTGCTCACTCCGTACTCGTTCTTTGGTCTCGGGAGGACGAACAATTACATCGAAAATTTGTTCGTGGGGTCAACGAAGCATTCTGAAGAGCACTATATAAACATGGAGGGCGTCATACCTAACTCAAAAGTCGTCATTATGCCGACCCAGGAAGGAGATGATGGAATGTGGCGGAGAGAGTTGTACCTCAGACCTGGGGAGTGGATTCCTTGGGTCACACTAACAGTGGCAGTCGCAACTTTCATACTGGCAGGAATAGTGTTCATGCTTCATCTCAGTGAAAAGGTTGGTTTCATTCCAAAAACCGGTATTCGTCTACAGATGCTTACTGCTCTTCACAGAGAGAGGATGAAATGGAACGGAGACGAGCGCTTCACCATATCAACTTTGATGCATTATAATCTAACATTATACATTTCTACATCTCGGCTACTCTTGTGCCATTGCTTTATAGATTTTCAAGCAACTCAACCAGTAATGATGACCCACTTCACTGGATTCCCCTCGCGCTTGACCACTTTTCCATCTTTCTCCAGCTTCGATAGGTGTAGCATGATATTGTTGGCAGCTGCTGGCCAGAGGTTTGGTGGGTAAGAAGCATAGAGCTTGGGAACGATTTCTTCCTCTACGCTCCACTCTCGAGGCTGTGGATCACCTGAGTCCAACACCGTCGGCTGACCAAGCAACTCGAGTAATTGGTTTTCCCTCTCTAATCGATGACTGATATACCATTCAATTGTTTTCCTTCCATCCTCGAGAACGGGCCCATGACCAGGGTATATTTTTCCCGTCGACCCTTCGCAGTCAACCCACGACTTTGTCCTGAGCCTCTCTAGGCTCTTAATGTATACCGAAAGATCCTCGAATATGGCTGTGCCATAACCCAATACCGTGTCTGCCGTGAATAAAGCATTTTCTTCCTCCAGGTAGAGACAGATTGAGTCAGGCGTATGGCCGGGTGTATGAATGATGCGTAAGGATGTATTAGGGTTTAATGTGTTGCCTTCTTCAGCCCTCGAGTGGATAACTTGACCATCCGAGAGCGCATGGAAGTAGGGCCGTTCCGGATTAACTTCCCCCGCAGAAGGTTGGTAAAAATTGCCGGATTCCGTGATGGCTGACTGTAACTCGACGAGTCTTGCGTACATGTTCTTGATGTCCTTGGCGGACGGAACATGACCAGGCAGTTCCACGTGGGGTGAGGGGAATTTATGCAGACGAGGTGGAGTATATGGCGTTCCAGAGGTTGAACCTAGCTTCCTTAATAATACGAGGACGGAAGGGATGCCACCAAAGTGGTCAAAATGTTTATGCGTGACAATGATATCGCTCACAAGGGGTCGGTTGAGAGCGCTTGATGAGTCCGGTGAAGAATGCTCTTTGATTGCATTCAATAAGGCTTCTTCCAGCAAAGGTGAGTAACGATCATTCCCTTCTCCTGTGTCAACGAGAATGTAGGGGGGTGACTGGCCAATCAAATATGTATTCGTTCCTAATCGTTGCGTTAGTTACATGACGTTTACCTGAAGACGCAACGTGGAATGTATACCTTGAAGGGTAAATTTACCAGGATTCTAAAAGATGGAGCTGAGCTAAACTGTCATGGGTTCATGCAATCTGGCAGACCTGGCCTAATACACGTAGCACTCTATTCGAAAGCTGAGAAGATGGCTGACGTCAGCCATATGTCTATCCTCTCCGCTGTACTGATACTCACCCTTGTTATAGATGGAATCTGTTCCAGCATTGGGGAGGGATCTAAGGTGGTGTGGTTGTACAGCTAAATAAACTAAATACCCGCAATCGTCACGTGGTCCAAGAATGCAGTGAGCCTGCCACTGCCAGTACTCTTTGTGGACCAGCTTTGCGTTCCTGTGAATACCAATTTCAGGCCTACTGAGACTTGCCATGATCAGGCTGTTAGGTGCGAGGACATCAATATATTTGGTGTCAGTGTTTGCATCGGGCATCTGTGTCCAATCTGCTAGCAACAGGCTGAGGGGGAAGACCTTTGTGGAAAAATTGAAGTCTAGAGGTCGGCACCTTTGTTTTTTGGTTTACGGCCTTAGGACTCGCTATGCGCAAGGCTCCTAGCATCCAATTCTCATAAAGGCCGCCAAAAAGTTTGGTATCAGTGTCTGGTCTGGCGTCGTTCAAGCATCTATGTCAAATCAGCAGCAGGGAAACCTTCAAGTTTGCTGAGAAATTGAAGTCTAGAATTCGGCACCTTAATTTTTTGGTCTACAGCCTCAGGACTTCGCTGCACAATGGCCCTAGTATCCATTTTCAGAAATGTCGCAAAAGATAATGGTAACAGTGCCTGGTCTGGCGTCGTTCAAGCATCCATGTCAAGCCAGCAGCAGGGAGACCATTGCTGAAAAATTGAAGTCTAGAATTCGGCACCCTCGTTTTTCGGCCTGCAACATCAAAGCCTGCAGTGCACAAAGGTCTTACTGTTGAGATTGATAATCCAATAAGAACAAGCCGGTGTTGGCGTGTGATGTAGCATCATTTATGCGAATAGGGCATGATTTGGCTGCAACGAGCAAGAGAGTTGTTCTCCCGTCTTATCTAAATATTTTCGGTTGCTGATTGCAGAGACCTGCATCGTTAATACTGGCTACTTTAGCTAGATTTAACGCGATATGTTAATGCATGGCGACCATATGTTGCCTATAGTCAATACTATTCGGCTATAGGAGGTACTAGCTCGCCGTGGATGCGTGTAGTGGGCACACTTGACAAGAGAGAGCTAGGTATTGTAAAGTATACATAATACATGTCTACCGAGAAGTATGCTTACCATATCGACTGAACTCCCCGCTATTCACAAGAAGGAAGATGTATGCAGGCCTGCCCCAGACGCTAGTATTTAGACTCTATACGGGTACTTGTATACGCAACATGGCGCCGCATCAAACAAGTCTTGGATAGGAATCCACCCTACATTAATTGTCCCCAAAATGGAATTACATGAACCAATACACGTCGGTGTGCTCCTTGACCTCAACTATTGCTACAGGATATACCTATTCATGACAGATTGGAACTACGCCTCAAATGCTAAGAGCACAATCTTAGACGGACGCCGTGCAACCTGCTGCGTAGTTTTCGCAAATAAAGAATCGGTCAAGCTGCATGTCATTAAATATAGTCTGATTCAGCAGCATGCGGCTAATGTTACCGCTAATCAATGACCAAACAGCAAATTACGCGCATGCGCCGCAGACTTGTTCCAAGCCTAGTAACCCATGTAACCAAAGCAGAAGAGCGAGAAAGCGCATAGAGACTTCATGATCCAATCCAATATTTGGGGACGTGTTGTGCGAGGAACCTTAATTTCAACTCAATCGGTCTTCCACCCGTCAGCCTAAACAACGCCGAGAAAATGTCAATGATTCTATCCTTCATCTACAAAAAGGTTTGAGTTACATCCCTTGGGAAGTTTTTGAGGACGACGACGAATGCGAAGAATGTAAGCCAAAAACATGAAGAATTTCAAAATGCGCGAAGAATGCCGGGGTGACTAAAATCACAACGGTAAGTATGCCGTAGTACGAATAGTTAAAAAGTTTATGCAGAAACAGACACCTCCGTAGACGACATATCAACATCTGTAGCTGTGGTTGGTGGAGATGATTTAGGTCTGACGACCGATTGTTGCTCAAGAGTCTTCTCCAACTCTAACAGGGCCTTGACGTTCTCATGCTCCCACAGTGCTTCTTCTTTGGCCTTAGTCAGACGCTGAAGAGGTTGACGGGGAGCACCTCCATATCCGGACTTCTTCTCCAGCAGGAACTTGGTACCAGCAATACCAGCCAACGCAATAGTTCGGTCACCACGCGCAACTATATCCTGAATATGCTGCGCTTCTGGAAGCAGTGCCGGATTCGAGAGGGCAGCGAATGAGAGATTAGCCAAACGGACAAGAGCATGCTGAAAGTTCACAGGATTATTAGCAACGTCGTTGATATAAGAGAACCAACAATACCAACCGGAGAAACATTTCCTAATCCGACAATGGCTCCGTGAGCCCGAGAAAACGCCGAGGGTAGGATGAAATCGGCAAATCCGCCCAACACAAGGAATCTGCGCGTGTCTAATATTAGCACCCGATTCGATCATGGTGGGTTGGCGAAATGTACGCACGGTGCATCCTTGTTTTTCCTTGGGTACGCTTGATTGAAGGATTCGACAGCTGTCGTAGTGGCAATGCGAACCAACTTTCCAACGTTACCGCAGCTATGGGTATAGGCACCGGTAAGAAACAAAAGGCGCGAGTCAACTTAAATCATAACCCACGTAAGCTTAACCCCACAAATGTTGGAGGAGGACTTGGCGATGTCTTCGATGATATCGGAATCTAGGTCGAGACCACCAGCAGCACCAGGATCTGTATAAAGTATTAAGCGTCGAATATTGACATTAAGAGATGCGCTAATGCTCACAGTTATAAACCATGACCGGGATCGGGCTAGCTTCAGCGACAGTGACGAAAAACGTCTTGAGAGCCGCGGCGTCCAGTGCACCTGCGAAATAGCCACTGCAAATGACAATCGCGTAGTCCGCGCCGGCTTCAGCGGCTTGTTTGCTTAGTTCAATAGTAGCACGGGTAGATCCAGCCCCTGTTCCAGCGATGATGGGCACGTGAACAAAACCGGCATTGTCGAGAGCCTCTCGAGCTGCCTTGATTAATTGCACGCGCTCCGAGGGTTCAAGATGATGTGCCTCTCCCATAGATCCGCAGAGAAGAATTCCCATCCCAGCTTTGGCGAGGTGAAGAATATGCTTCTGGAACGTAGGAATGTCTGATGACGAGACAAGCCATGAGTCAAGGGTCATCTTTCAGGAGAGACGCGTCAAAAAATCGAACTCACCCAATTCTTCTGATTGTGGTTTGAAGAAAGTAGGAATGGGTGCATAAACGCCAGGTGCGAGGGGGCGCGAGCGTTGGACGGTGCTAGTGTAAACCATGATGAATTTCGCTGGTAGCTATCAGATCAAGACCGAAAGGTAGGGAGAGTGAGAGAGGGTGTATCTACAGTGCACGCTCCATCGTTATTCATTTCAGTCTGGTCTATATAGAAGAGGTCGGGGCGTCGAGTAGAACCACAATCAATGATTACGGTCCGGAAACGGTCCGCCCCTTTCACTGCCACCGGCCCAATTTTGCGGGCTCACCCGGAGAAACCCCAGGTATTTTTGTCCTCGCGTCGGGGCCTTTGCCAGACCAAAATCACAGCACACTTTGGGTTTCCAGTTCAACTTCACTCCGACGATTGCGTAAAGAAGTACGGTACAAGTCACCCGACTTCGGACATCCCGGTAAATTGCTTCTCAGGATACATCATATATGTTAGGCCTTGCAGACATGATCTTCCCAGCTGCAGAATACTTCTGTGATGAGTTCGCTTGGCTTTCAAAAGGCGGCATTCATCAACGCACCTAGGCAAAGCCAAAGGTAGATTTTCGGGTGCCAAGTGCGGATATTTCTGCCGAATGATCTTGAGAATTGCGTTGAATATTATCTGGCGGATATAATATATCGTGAGCATATAGTATAATAAACGGTGTCCCGTCTTACATCATATCCAGCTGGTTTGAGATGCAAGCCATCACTAAGTAATTTCCTTAAGTCCTCTCCTTCGAATTCTTTGTAAGCGTCCACTACAGAGGCACCGACTTGCTTCGCAAGGTCTTTGACAGCTTCGCCGTAGTCAGCCGTGACTTTGGGATCTCTATCCCGCCACTTTTCTGGTTGAATCGGTGGAGGAGTTATGAAGATAGTCGGAATGTCTGAAGGATACAGTGAATACATGGCAAGGAGATTTTTCTTGTATCGGTCAATTGGCACCTGGAACGAATCATCCGCATTAGAAAAGAGTACCGTAGTAGAAGTCATTAACCAACATGTTGTCCCGAAGGCATCCCGTCTAAAACAGCGTCATTTGCACCTACGAATCGGGCGAGACATTTCATTATTAGTTATGTCCTTTTTGGCTAAAGTTCCGCCGTACCGAACCAGATGGTCACAAGAGCTATTCTAGACTTTCCAGGGCTATGTGCACGATCAATAATCTTGAAAATGTTCAGTTGAGCCAGTACGCAGGTAAAGAAACTTCAACTACTTTTTCGGCGATTGGAAGATACCAGTCAGTGTTATATCCTGCCCATAGTAACTGCATCAATATATGCGTTCGCTCAATGACTTTAACACTCTGACCTCCTAACCCCCTGTTGACTACGTCAAGTTTGCGAAAGTATCTGCGTGGACATTAAGCGGGTCATTCATACCCATTATCAAGAACATACATACGCGACTGAAAAGGTATTTCCAAGGTATTATTGTCAACATCGACCTTGAGCTCACCAACAGACCTTATCGGTTAATCAGCAACGCACCACACAACCTCTGGCATAATCCCCCTTCCTGCCATCCCATTTCGGTGATAGAATCTCCGAGGCAAAGAACGGAGTCAATAAGCGGATTAATGGACATGATCCAGCGCCAAACTCAAGCGACTGCTGCAAAAGTTCTAAATGATGCGATGAAGGGTGCTTGTCAAGATAGCATGGAGCTAAGCTGAAAAGGGCGACCAACCCTGTGAAACGTTGTTGTAACTCCATTTGGTGCGGATAACTCCGGTACCTGACTGCGTGAAAAGGACCGGTAATGGTCATTTAATAGTTCGATCCCGGCCCTATAATGAACATAACAGAAACCGGAACCGAGGAACTAGCGACTCAAGTTAGGTGCTAGACACGTACACTTGTTGTTGTAGTTGCTTATATCATACATTCAGCCGCGTAAACAGAAAACCAGCAGCTTTCTACGAAGAACTTCGCGTCACAAGGAAATGACAGATAAATTATTAGAAGTACATGAGTAAGAAGGCTAGGCTAGCGATGGAAGATTGTCAGACAAATTCGCAGCCATCCGTCGGGCCGCCAAACCAACATGAAGCCTCATGTCCACACGTCATCTAGGCTTCAATCCGACAAGAGATTTCCGTGGCATCCCCGACCCTTCATCATCTCCATCATACATATTGTAGACACTATAAGTGGGGCTGCGATAATCCGGGTGTAAATTTGCCAAGGCCATCTGAGACAGCGGCATGAATGCCCCCTCGGCGGAACTTGATTGTGAGAAGCTAAGTCGTTGGATATGCCCATTGGAAGGAGAAGTCACCGTCAATCTCGGTGTAGCGGTGTTATTATTAACGTTAATAGAGTTCGTAGCTGAGCACGCTGGCATGGGTGGGACCGGGGCTCGGTTGGCACCTGATTGTTGGGAAGTCGAGGAAATTTGACTAGAAGCACCGTGCCGCGGTAAGGATGGAGTAAGACATCTCCATTCGGAGGATGCTCTCGCAAACCTCGATGAATCGTTGTAGTTCTTGCTATCCTCGATTCCAATGTGGGGAGTCTCCACGAAGGACGGTAAGATCGCGCCATCCGCGCCGTAGTCCGTCATCATCACCTTTCCAAAGGACCTCGACTCTCTCCCTGGGGAATCAGGATACGATGACACGGGGGAAGACGGCTGAGTGATTGTTGGCGTCGAGAGACCAGCGGCTCGGACCAAGTCCCGACTTTTCCGGTATTTGATGTCGAACCCCTGATCGCTGGAATCGTGCGCTTCTTTTCCGATGCTGTATTTCGAAGACTCTGAGGGTAAGTCGTGAACAAATGGATCCTCGTCTTCGTCGTTCTCGAAGGAGGTCGATATATGATACGCGCGTCTGGGGGTACTAATGGCATATCCACTCCCCCCAAGCGTTTTATTCCCCTTTGGGATAATGTTCAAGGGCTGCCTTGCGCGGGCCATTCTTGTGCTAAGGCCTTCCTTGAACCCATCCATTGCACCTCTCGCTCTTGCGTCGAGCTCAGAGGTATTGGTTTTCAATACGCCTCTGGCAGACGCAGCTCCAATCATGGTATTACTCGGCGGTTGCTTGCCCTCCAAGATTTTGACCTTCCTGATATTCGTCTGAGTGTCTGTATCATAACGATAGACGTCTTGATGATATGAAGGACTGGTAGAACTTGATGCGGTAGAGAGCCCGGATGGCGACTTGTTGATGACGGCTAAAGGCGGTCTTCCGCTCGCACTGGTCAGCGATGCAGGGGCCGTATTTCCACTACGAGCCGAAATCCTTGAAGCCGTAGTGATCACAGCGTCCTCGGATGACTGTGAGGACCTCGATTCCCCGTCATATTCATGAGGCGATCTCCGAGGAGACACATAGGCCCCTGGGGGCTGTCGAACAATGCCGTTATTGTTCACATTCCTTTTTAAGTTGCCGGGTGCGTAGTTCTCACTGAGCACCATCCAACCTGATCCTCGTTTTGAATACCTTCCGTCAAATGAGGGCGGATCTGGCACGACTAGGTTGTCTCCATATCCTCCAGAGACCCAGCTAGGACCTGAGTTCATGCCAACGCCTTTCTCTGAGGGAGAAAATCCAAATTCAGATCTCATCCTTGACCGAGTTGAGTACATGTCTTGATCCATGTCGTCTTCTTCTTGTCGTTTCTTAACTTGGTATCGAATTGCTAGCCACGATAGTATTACGGCGATAAAGGTGCCAATAACAACGGCAACGATTACGCTGGGAGTAACATGAGAAGATCCTCGAGAACTTTGTTGGCCTTCTGCTGAAGAGGTGCTAGTGGGCTTTATTATACCTCCTACATTCGACCTGGAGGATATGACACGAGAAAGGGGAGGTGTCGAAGTGGCTACAACCTCACTGGTAGCCACTGTCTGAACGGAATCGGAGGTAATAGTCGAGGAATGGACACTCGACGAAGACGAGCGTATCATCGTGGTTGGTGGCAGACCATTGACAGTAATCAACCTCTTGGAAGTCGATGATGATCTGGAGGCTTCAGTCTCGGATTCCTCCAGTGATTCGGATGAGGTTCGCATTCCCGAAGGTGAGCCAGATAGAGTGGTACCACTAGAGAAAGTGAACAACGAGGATATTGGACGATATGAAGTTTGTGCGTAGTATGAGAGGACCTGGGAGGAGGGATACCTAAACTGGGATGACGGGGAAGCAGCAACTTGGGTCATTCTTGAAGAAGTTGGAGGACGGGATCCCACTGGCGGCGCGTATCCATCAGACGTCTGAGAGGAATCTTCATCCTCGGGGGATGAAGTTGCTGTCGTAGAGGACGGTGGATCGTCATCTTGAGTTGCCACTTCTTCATCCGAATCAACGTTGCTTTCTTCACTTGGTACTTCCCTGCCAAGAGTTCTACGATTTTCTAAGAGCTGGTAAGGGGATTCGTCGTAATCCTCTGTCGCAGTATCAAGGCGAAGTGGTCCATGACCATGCAGATGACGAGGGTGTCGCTTCCTCATGATTCGAGCGAGATTATAGATCAATGTCTATCTTCGAGAACACGGCCGGCGTATTCTAGACGGCTATTGAACGAGGTAAAGGTGTAGTCAAGAAGAGGAAAAGGGATGTACAAAATTCGAAAGGTGAGATACTTACCAGGACGTCGCTGGAACCAACTGGGCCATCTCGAATTTAGCTACAGACCGCAAATTAGAAAAACAACAGCGATACTAGACAGTAAAAGCAAAACAACGTTTATCCTATCTCCGACCGGGATATTGATGAGCTGGATGGAAATTTGTCAGCTAAACGTCCTTAGTTCGGCTACTGACCGCGGCACTAGTCTGCTTAATCGGAATTCTTGATCCCAAACGACTTTCCAGCATTTCAGATCAGAGAGCATGACAACGACGTGTATATCTGCTCTGTTGTCTGTACCGTGGAAGCTGATGAAGGGGTACGTTTGTTGCTGCAAAGGCTACTTTCCACCGGGCCGGGGTTCTCCCGTAACTTCCCGCCGGAAAGAAGTCTAGATTGACAGCTGTCGAGCACCATGACCACAATATATAGAGATAGTAAAAGAAGTGCGATGCATTTGAGAATGCAAACTCAATAATATATCCCTACAAAAACGTGATATTCACGTCCGAAAAAATGAACACATGAAGTCATAAGAAGGGGGAAAAATGCAAGTATCTATCCCATTTTCCGTCCCAGTAAAAAAAAAACGAGTTAATGCACTAAAATAAATCTCGTTCAACATTACAAACATCTAGCCAGCTCTCCATCCGCTGCCATTTGGAACATTTTTGGGTTTCAAAGTATCTCCATATGGCGAACTAGCATTCCCAACTCCACTGCCACCTGAGAAGGCAAAAGGTCCAGTCGATGCAGGCCTGGTTGGAGGATTGGTGTACGGCGGAGTTGGCATCGGGCTTGCTTGATGCACAATAGGAGCTGCATTACCAAAGTATCCTGCTGCAGCGTTTACGTCCAACTTATCCGTACTTGGTGACCGTGAGCGTAATCCCAATGCATTTGCAATTCCCTTTGGAGTTGGCGTCTGGAAAGATCGCTTCTTTTGCTGAGGCTGACCAAGTATGGGAGCATCTGGAGAAACAGGTGACCCTGGTACGCCAGAACTTCGCCTGGAGAGCGAGATCCCGTCGTCTTCTTCGAATTGCGCGTCGTTGCCTTTCAATGATGAATATTCTGCCGCGGTAGAAGTCGGAGCTGGTGTAGGTTTGGCCGAGTCGGACGCCGGTTGATTGTAGAACCATGTGGAAGCTAAAACAACCGAAGCACCGATGACGAAGGGTAAAGTGATGCTGAAATCAAACAGCACCACAGAAGCGAGGAAGGAGATGATAATGCTGAGACTAGTAGCGAAGCCTTTCATGATATTGTCGGAATACTTGATGACAACAGCCGTAACGAGACCTCCAAAGACCTGAACGAGCACGGTGGCCCAAGCCCATCCCCCAAAGTTCTGGAACAAGTCCCAGAACCATCCCGATGAACGGTTCGAAGAGAAAACGATAGGAACCAAGGCTGGAAGGAGAGAGAACAGGGAGAGTTGGACATTTCGAACCCAAAGGTCAGCTTGTGAGCCCTTGAGAACCATCTCGAAATATACTCCAGCAAGCCCTGAGGTCATGCATGCAAATGCCACTGCTAAGAACCCCTTGAAAGGGTTCATTACGTGAGTTTGCTTTGAAGGATCTCCTGACGAATGACCAGGTTGGGTTTGTATCTGGACGATACCGACACCAACGGCAAGCCCAAGTAGAGCGAGCCATTTTGTACTAGAGAGTTTTTTGCGGAGAAGGACAACGGAGAAAGCGGCAGTGGTGAGGATTTTCATCTGGTACGTGACCTGGAAAGTTGCGACATCCAGGTTTGATGCAGCAACGAACTGAAGGTTGTTCTGGATGACGTAAAGGATAGCAGGGATGGAAAGCTTCCAGCAGTCGGCACTAAACACCTCTTTTCCGAGCTTCCTGAACTTTGATAGCCATCTCAACGTGAACTTGAACACGGATGGAGGTGAAGCAGCAGCGAGAACTCGCTTTGCTTTGGCTGATGCAGAGTCACGATACTCTGATCTGGGCGCTACGGGTGGCGGAGCAGTTGCGGATCGTTTTGAGTTTTCGTCTGATTTGTAGAGGGCAATGCAGAGTGATATGGATCCCTTGAGGAGTTCGTTGAGGAGAACAGCAGAAGCTGCCGAGTAGGCGCGGTCGGGTGGAGTAGACACGCGGGAATAATGCATGATGATAATCAGCGCGGCGTTTTGAACTGCTAGCGTGATGAGGCTTGAAAACACTTTGTCAGCGCGATACACGCTGCAAAAACAAAGAGAGACTCACGACACATATTTCAATGGCAAACCAAACAACCTTGGTATGTCAACCGTCGGTGAAGGTGGTTGAACAGGTAAAGGCTGTTGAGGAGCATCAGTCCCATAGACTGCAAGTTTCAAATTGGGCATGGGACGATGAGTAAGATGGTTATTCGTATTCGCTGCAGTACTGGCGCGTCGTTGTCGCGGTGTAACACAATTAGACATCAGTCAGCTCCTGCTAGACTTTTAATATGTGTCGTTGCTGCGGCACCGGAGCGATGAAAAAAAGAAGAAAAGCAGTGCCAACTTGGCCGTCTCGATTCAAATCCGGTTTTCCAAAATTGCCATGTGTCATTCAAAAACACCGTTATCTCCGCATGGTCATCCATCACGTCACTTGTACTTCACTCTTCGGTTCACAATGGGCATCACTCCATCGTAATTTGGAACAGTAGTTACTGGTCCGGATGCATAGCCAACCCAAAGGTGCTCATGATATCATACATTACTCCGATACTCTACCGCATATGTATTAAATCAACGACTTGCTCATGTACGGACCGTCAAGCTCGTAACCCAGTCGTCTGTAATAGTCCCTCGTCCCAACGCCTGAAATTACTGCCAGTTTCTTACTCCCATGCTCCTCCCTCGCAATTCGTTCAGCTTCTTCCATAAGAAGTGTTCCGAATCCCTGAAAACGACATAAATAACTACCCAACACATGAAGTCTTTGGTATCGCACCTGATGTTGGAACTTTGTGGGGTCACGGCCATGAACAGGAACTGCTGTCCCATAGACATGTAATTCGCGCACGATACTCGCCCCTCCTATCAGCTCAGGTCGATAGGTTCCCTCGTCGGAGCATTTGCGAAGGCGCAGCAGTCCCACTAGAATATCACGCTCAGGATCTTCGTACGACAAGAATGTTTCCCACCCTCCATTTGCCGTATAGTCCCTGCGAAGCAATTCCACGTTCTCAGGTCGAACCTTGTGGTGAATCTCGTGTATCTTTACGGCACAGTGAGAGACTGCCTAACAAACTGGGAAACTGAACACTTACTCCAACTTCACGATAACGGACATCTCTACATTCCGCTCCAAAGTCTTTCATGCGCTGCAAGGCTAGCTCTCTGAGATTTCCAGAGTTTTCACATCCACTTGTAACCAAAGGAAGTGGTATATCTCTGGAGGGCTCAATGTGTTCAGCAATTATTTGTAATTCAGGGCTTAGTAACCTTACCTCTGCACACGATATACTCTCGTCCAAGGGGGCACCAATGCTAGGATGCGTGCAACAATATCCACCAAGACATTGGGAGTATAATTTTTGTATCTTCCAGTTCGCCACAGTTCATACAAACCCGTGCCTCGAATAACAAGTGTCGGGTATATCTTCAAACCATCAGACCGGAACGCCGGATTCTCAAAGTACTCCTACAAAACCGGTTGATATGAGGCGTTTATTGCGACTCTCCGACGACGAACCTTAAACTGTTCCATATCCCTTTCAACCCCTACATTTGGCAGGTCTGGCATCATGTGTGCTACGACCTTGAACCCTGCATCCTTGGCAAGATGGAATGATTCCGAGACGGCTCGGACAGTATGACCCCGATTAGTGTCACGAGCAACATCCTCGTAGACTGATTGCACGCCAATTTCTAATCGGGTGCATCCGTAACGAAGCATTTGACTGAGAAGGTTATAAAGGATTATATTCAGTGATAGGGTGTATGGAAGCTAACTCAGACATACCTCAGGTGTGGACGTAGACAATAGTCAGGTCTCGTTTCGATTGTGATGCCTATAGCCTTGCTCTTGCTCTGCTCGGAATACCTGCGGACATCGATTAAGTAAGCCATTGCGCTAAAGCCAACGGTACAAATCGGAGGCATACCTGACTGCCTCGTCAACATCGTAACCAGTGAACCCAGACAAAGCATTATGCAGCTGGGCAATAAACTTGTTTCTGTAGTCCTCGGGCATACTCATGAAAGTTCCTCCCATAATAATAAATTCCACCTATAGGAAAGGTCAAATAGGAATTGACATAAGGGTGTCAGAAATGTATACCTTATCTACGCTATGACCAAGGTTCTTCAGCTGTTCAACTCTTCCTTTGGTCTGCTCGTATGGGTCATATCGTGCCCGGATAGCTCTCATAGACGTAGGTTCGTAACCTGTATAGCTTTGGGTGCTGTAGTCAAAATCCGAGTCTGGGCCTCCGGGGCAGTACCTATATCGTGCACTTGAGATGACATGGTGCATGAAAAGTTATCAAGAGCACCGTACACGCAAATGTTTCCGGTCATGGCAATATGAGGGCAACGGTGGGGCTTGCACATAACTGCAACCACAGCAATCTATAACAATGGCCTTCCATCAGATGTCACACAGGGAGATTCCGCAATGTATCCTACTTACACCACTCGCTGTTCTGATTGGTCTTGCTTTCAGCTTTGGTACCAAGACCTTCTTATATTCTTCAGGAACCGCACTTATGATGTCGACCAATCTTGGGACACCACTGAAGCCATATTTTTTACTAATTCGATTTCGAAGGTCGTTCAGGGATATGTTCCTTGATTCATTGTGAGCTTTGATGAGCTCGAGTGCTATGGATGAACAGACTCGAATGAGAAGTTCTGACTGGGAAGGGCCTACATATAAATATGTGAGTACTGGGTGTAGAGGTTCGGAATAAATGTTTTTATATACCTTCTTTCGAGACCATCAGAGCCACGGAACCAAGCCTTTACGGGATGAGTCGAAGCAAACAAATGCTAGAATCTGGGAAATGTCATTAAACACGGACTTAGTCACGATGGCGCAAGCTCCGCCCTAGGTTGCGCATTCCAAGCACCTACAATTGCCGTCATTATAAATCTAATTTTCTTTTACTCAGGAAGCGACGAACGACTCTGCATGCTCACATGAAGCTCATCGACAAGATCCTGCAGTATACAGGAGATACACCTCTGTATACATTTGAATTCTTTCCTCCTCGGACTGATCAGGTATGGTTGCCTGCTCTCTGCCATTAGCGAGATCATTTTTCTAAGAAAAAGTTGCGGGTCTTGCTATTTTTAGGGGTTCTCCAACCTTCTCTCGCGAATCTCCCGCCTTACAACACTTCACCCTTTGGCGATAAGCGTGACATGGGGTGCAGGCGGATCTACCAGAGAGCGAACCTTGGAGCTAGCGGGCATGAGTCAGGCTGAATTCAATGTGGAGACGTTGATGCACTTCACATGTACCAATATGGAAATTGGAATGGTGGATGAAGCTCTCAAGGTATGCTCGCGTCATTTGGTCGTCATGCTACATTCAAGCTAAGATCGTGAGATAGTCGGCTAAAGAAAAGGGCATTCAAAACATACTTGCCTTGCGTGGAGGTATGCAACTCCTCTATATCGGGTCATTCTTGAATTGATTTGGCGTTAGATCCCCCTAGAGGTTCCGAATACTGGATCCCAACTGATCCAAGATTCGTCCACGCGGTGGATCTTGTCAAATATATCCGATCCAATCCCGAATACGCGTCCTACTTCTGTATTGGTGTCGCGGGTAAGGGACACCTACGCTTAGCGCCATGTGTTCATTAAACCTGTCAACCTTGTGCATCAGCCTACCCCGATGGACATACTGATGGTTTACCAGAGGAGGAACAAATAACGCACCTCAAGGCGAAAGTCGACGCAGGTGCGGATTTCATTGTGACGCAGCTGTTTTACGATGTAGAAGGCTTCAAGAGATGGATCAAGAAAGTGAGAGAGGCCGGTGAGTTCAAATCGATTATGACTTACATCATCTCCTGAACTCCACTGCAGGGATCACTGTGCCTATATTACCTGGAATCATGCCAATCCAGAATTATACGTCATTCTTAAGGATGACGAAACTCTGCGGGACCAAGGTGCCCGAAGAGGTCATTAATGCACTCGAGCCAATAAGGGTACATATACCGCCCAAGATTCTTCGTGTTGTCGCTAAGCGTATTACTGTCATGACAGAGCGATGACCAAAAGGTTAAGGACTACGGCGTTGAGCTAGCCACTTCCATAATCGCACAACTGACAACAGATCAAGAGACTGGGATCAAGGCGGTCCATTTTTGCACGTTAAATTTGGAGAAGAGCGTTCGGCGAGTCTTAGAAAACCTAGGCTGGTCACATCAAGGAACTCGGAAGCATAACCAAGTTATCGATGTCAGTCCTTGATACCGTCTATACTTTGATCAGGCTTTGATCTTTCGCATCATAGGATATGCCAGCAACTCACCATCTACCCGATGATGCGGTGGTATCACCAGTTGTGGCGTCTGAGTTGGCAAAGAATGCTTTGACACATCCACCATCTTCACCATCACTTCAACCGCAGCTTCAGCTGGAGGTAGCCAATGTCGAAATGTCAGGTATGGCCTCGACATGGGATGAATTCCCTAATGGACGCTTCGGAGATTCGAATAGTCCTGCTTATGGAATTGGCTCGGGTGACCAGTGGGATCCTGGAGCGAGACGTCTGGGAGTATCGGTATTTGATCTCCATGGGTTAATGGGAACTATTGGCTGACAAGGGTTTTGATCAGAGGTCACAGGCATTATTAGAATGGGGCAGCCCACGAACTCTGGATGATCTTACTGGACTTTTCGAACGATATCTGAAGTCTGATCCCAGCACACCCACAACACCTTTCTCCCCCGATCCAATCTTGCCAGAGACCCAAACGATCCTCCCACAACTGTTTAAATTGACAGCCAGAGGGTGGTGGACGGTTGGTTCTCAGCCCGCCGTGGACGCTGCGCCTTCGCATGATGCAGTAGTGGGATGGGGTCCAGCAGGTGGATTTGTATTTCAGAAAGCTTTTGTGGAATTTTTCTGCGGCGAGGCAACAATTCCATGGCTTGAAGAGCGAATACGTGTAAAAGGGGAGGGCTACATATCCTATTTCGCTGGAAAAAACGAGGTACGCTTTCAACCACACGACTGGATTCTCCTTTCTTAGACATTGTGAATGTTAGGGTGAACTGCTCACCAATTTGAGAGAGGAGGATCGGAATGCTGTTACCTGGGGAGTATTCCCTGGACAAGAGATAGCCCAGTCGACCATCATTGAGAGGGAAGGATTCTTGGCATGGAAGGTGCGAACCCTTCTTATAAACAACTCTTCTGTCACTAACAATGATGTAATCCAGGAGGAAGCATTCTCAATCTGGACGGAGTGGGCTTTACTGTTCCCCCCAAATTCCCCAGAGAGAGTGCTACTTGAGCAAGTGCGGGACCAAATGTGGCTCGTAAGCATAGTTCATCACGACTTCAAAGATGTAAATGGACTATGGAGGTTTCTACTTGAGGATTGATTTGAATAGAATAATGCAGCTGCTTCGTAGAAAACATAACAAGCGGGAGCGCGACAACAACAGTAAACAGTAAACAACCCATCCACCTCTCCTTCAAGCAACGACAACGATTTCACCTAACGCGTCAATTATTGCCCGCCATGACGTCGCTACCGACCATGTTGATGGATGTGAACTACCTAGATGAGAAGAGTCAGTAAATCACGCGTTTATGTTGTTGTCATTGCAGTGGAAACTCACATTCACCACTGTTGGCGTTGCCCAGCAAAAATCGAGGGGTTCTTAACAAACTATGCACGAAGGGATGTGGAGCAGGAGTTTGGAGAAATGGACTTGGAAGATCATGATGATCCTCCTTTGCTTAGAGCTACTTATATGAAGCAACTGGTATGTTACTTGCTGATTTTGATCTCGACCAAACTCTCTAAGATTCCCGACGCGATTTAGCAAAAAATTGCCAATCGAGAACAAAGAGCGTTGATAATTGATTTGGAAGATATTTCAAAGGTAGGTATTTCACTGTTTGGCAAGATCTCTTTATTCATGAGGCTTTAGCATGAGAAGGGTATCACTGGTCTCGTTTCTAGCATACGGCATAACACCCGTCGATACGTTCAGCTATTCAGTGAAGTAGTCGACAGCCTAATGCCAGAGCCTAATCGCGATCTGGGCAACGACGAGGAACCACTGGATGTTATTCTGCATCAGCGAAGGGAAAAGCAAACTCAGAATGCTGATGCTGATCCAGAAACATCCCCCTTTCCCCCTCAGCTGATGCGTAGATAGTGAGTTCCTCCGATAAAGCTCATTCTCAAGACTAAAGTTGCATGTAGTAATCTCTACTTCAAACCTCTGGCGTCGGATGGTCTGAAGCCTCTTGCTGTTCGCGACGTCCACGGAGCCCATATTGGGAAGCTCATCACCGTTAGAGGGATTGTCACACGTGTCTCTGAAGTCAAGCCACTTATCCAGATCACCACCTATACCTGTGACAGCTGTGGAAATGAAATCTTCCAAGAGATCGTTCACCGGCAGTTCACTCCGATGGTGGATTGTGTGAGCGACATGTGTGTCCAGAATAGCACAAAGGGTACTTTGCATATGCAAACACGGGCATGTCGCTTCAACCCTTTCCAAGAAGTGAAAATCCAAGAGATGGTTAGCTTGTTCATTTTGTCCCCTTTTACCTGCATCTAATACACCCGACTCTTCCAGGCGGATCAAGTCCCTGTAGGCCATATCCCTCGCTCCATGACTGTTCATCTGAACGGAAGCGTCGTTAGATCAATGAACCCCGGAGACGACGTTCACCTAGGAGGAATATATCTTCCAACGCCATACACCGGATATCAAGCTATCCGAGCTGGACTCCTCACAGATACATACATTGAGGTGCACCATGTCCATCAAGTGAAGAAACAGTACACCGAGATGCAAATGACCCCGGAGATTGAAGAAGCTATCAATAAGCTAAAGCAAGGCCGCGACGTGTACAGCAAGCTCGCAAAAAGCATCGCTCCCGAGATTTATGGACATGAGGATGTAAAGAAGGCGTTACTGTTATTGCTGGTTGGGGGTGTAACAAAAGCTATGGGTGACGGAATGAAGATTCGTGGAGATATCAACATCTGCTTGATGGGCGACCCAGGAGTCGCAAAGTCCCAGCTTCTCAAGTACATCTCCAAGGTTGCTCCCCGTGGTGTCTATACGACGGGTAAGGGTTCATCAGGTGTAGGTTTGACTGCAGCTGTCATGAGAGATCCAGTAACGGATGAAATGGTGCTTGGTAAGTCTATCGTTCGAACTTTGGAGCTGCTGTTCTCATCCACATTTCTTTGCCTAGAGGGCGGAGCACTAGTGCTAGCAGATAATGGTATCTGCTGCATTGACGAATTTGACAAAATGGAGGAATCTGACAGAACGGCAATTCACGAAGTCATGGAACAGCAGACCATTTCCATATCGAAAGCAGGAATAACCACTACCTTGAACGCCCGAACATCGATTCTCGCGGCCGCTAACCCCCTCTACGGACGCTACAATCCCAAGATATCTCCAGTTGACAACATCAATCTCCCAGCTGCTTTGCTATCGCGTTTCGATATCATGTTCTTGATATTGGACAAACCATCAGTGGATGATGATGAAAGACTTGCTCAGCATGTCACACACGTTCACATGTATCATAAACACCCTGATCTTGATTTTGAACCCATCAGTCCACAAATTATGCGGTGAGTTACCATCCGCCTACATTTCACAAGGTGGGACTTATAACCTTTATTCCAGCTATTACATCTCATTGGCTAGACAGAAGAGGCCCATTGTCCCGCCTGCTATTTCCGCTTATGTGGTGGATAACTATGTGCGACTCCGTCAGGTCCAAAAGAATCAGGAAGAGAACGATAAAATTCATAGCTACACGTCTGCTCGTACTCTTCTTGGTGTTCTGCGTCTTTCGCAAGCTCTTGCACGACTTCGTTTCGATGACGAGGTCAAGGAGGCTGACGTCAATGAAGCACTTAGGCTGATGGCGAAGTCGAAGGAGACACTGGATGATAATGATGACGCAGAACAAGATTATGATCGCTCACCTCAGAGCAAGATCTTCAGAATCATCAAGGAAATGCTCCCAAGCTCTAGAGGCAGACCAAGGAGGCTTGGTCGAGGTCCAGCGGGAGAACGTGATATGGATGTGGACGATGACGAAGATGAGGAACCAGAGTTGTTGATTAACGACATACGTGCAAGAGTCATCGCCAAAGGCTTTACCGAGGCCCAACTGAATTCCACAATTGAAGAGGTGAGTGTCGGCAGTATTTATATCCTTACGTCAAAGCATTTACATGAATCACTACGTAGTACGAGGAGATCAACGTTTTCACACGTGTAGCGAATGGTACGAAAATACGCTTCAGTGTAATGGACGACGAGTAGATCTCGATCATGAAGTTTTTGATTTATTGACGAATGTGCTTTTTGCTTTTGTGTTGTTGTTTTTCCTGTATCGGTATTGCGGGTTCTTGCCTTGTTCAATGTCGTCGCATTTGTAATTTGTTTCTTATATGCTTGCTTATGATCGAACTCTTTGCCGACAACTTGAATTCAACTGCTGCTGCTAGCTAATTGGCTGGATATATAGAACTAAGCTGGCGGGATATAATGAGCCGCTGGATCTGACTTGTCCCTGCAAAGGATGTGATCGATCAGTGAATGTCGTTGGTTTTTGGGAGGTAACATTCATACCTTCATATAATTCAAATATCTTGCTGTCGCGGAAGAGTTTCTCCACTGGGTATTCTGTATTGAAGCCAGCCCCACCAAAAACTGAGATTCTTTGATCAGGATCAATGATATCGTGCAAGAGGCGGAGGGTGTCACCTTGAACTGCATTATTAGCATTATCCACGGCAGTCTTGCTTGCCAAGGTCTTCGCCATGGATGCATAGAAGGCTACAAAATCATGAGTTCCTTAATTTCAAACAATAATACACTGACATACTGTTTGGTTGACCAGCATCCTTGGTCCATGCTGCTTTCCAGACAAGTGCCCTTGAAGCCTCAGTTTGAATCGCCATATCCGCAAGTATAAATGCAATGGCTTGATGATTGATTATTGCTGTGCCCATGGTCTTCAAAGTGAGACAGGATCAGTGTAACTCAAAGTGCACACTACCAGTCGTACCTTCCGTTCCTGCGCATATTTGGTAGCTTCCTCAAGTGCCCTCTGAGATAATCCCACAGCAGCACTGGCCACTAACGGTCGAGTTATATCAAAGGCCTCTTTGTAGACTGTTAGCTCACGACTTCGAGACAGTTATTACTACGCATACTCATTGCAATCTTGAAGCCATCTCCCGGTTTTCCGAGAACATTCTGACGAGAGGCAAAATAAAATGACACTGTGGTCCACGTGAGATATAGAGAACTGTGCCGACCTCTTCAGGTACCTCTACGTCTTCAAACATAACCATTCGCGTATCGGAACATCGCTGACCTAGCATACGACATGAGTGCTCCGCGTTTCTGGTGATGAAGAGTACTCACCCATGTTAATCTCCTTTTTCCCCACTATGATTCCAGGGGTGTTGGCCTCAACTACAAAACCGGTCATCGATGAGCTGGGTTTAGCACTGGGATCTGTTTTAGCCAACACAAAGAACCAGTTGGCATGACCGCTATTCGTAATCCTGAGAGTGACATTTTCGTTTATTGACCCCCTGACAAAGTGCAAATTCACGTACCACATTTTCGAGCCGTTGATCACCCATTTATCTCCTCTTTTCTCCGCCCGAGTTTTGATTCCAGCAACATCCGAACCTGCACCGGGTTCAGTCTATATATTCACAAGTTAATCCAGACATAACCTCAATCAATCGATGCTCGTACCACACAATAGGCAGCAACCAGGGGTTCTTCCGTCATCCTGCCCAAGTATTTGCTCTTAATTTCGTCGCTTCCAGCAACAATAACCGGTGCTTCTGCGAGACCATTGGCCTCAATAGCTGTTTGAATACCAGTG
Source organism: Tulasnella sp. 419 (assembly GCA_019633455.1). Lineage (NCBI taxonomy): Eukaryota > Fungi > Basidiomycota > Agaricomycetes > Cantharellales > Tulasnellaceae > Tulasnella > Tulasnella sp. 419. The sequence continues at coordinate 183,516 of WSUA01000001.1, read as the reverse complement.
CAACCATACGCCAGCTCTAACGAACATAAGCCTGTTCAGATCTCATACACAAGGGTATGTGGGAAGTTCAAACCAACCTTCAGATATTAAAGCACATTCAAATAAACCAAGTCCCGGTCCACCGTACTATGCAAGATAGTCCATTAAATATAGCCTCAAGGAGGGGCCAAATGGGATACCTTCTCGGGCACATGCGTGTTTAGGAGACCCACTTCATGCGCGGATTTGATGACTGGCCAGGGATATTCCTAATCGAGATTATCCATATGTAATATACCACTAAAAATACTGAGTTCACAAGCTTACCATGGTTCGATCATATTCAGCTGCAACAGGAAGAATGTGTTCACGAGTGAACCGCCGCGCAAGATCTGGTTATATGTAAAGGTTGGATTTGCTTCAGTCCACGCGGATCTTGACACTTTACCGACCTTGGATTCCGGCTTGATCTTCACTTAGACCATACGAAACACCACTTTCTGACCTAGCTGCGACAGAGCCCAAAGTTCGAATTTGGGCCAACCTGTGTGGAGTCTTGGTAGTTATTCCTCTTGCTAATTGGCCAATAGAGGACTGCATTCGAGTGATTTGTGGTTGGAATGGTGATATAGAGATGATGTTTGGTTGGTAGCGAATTCACGATATGTCGCCGGTCCTTATGTACGTTGCCCGATCCGAGAACATTCATGTGATGCTAGAGCCTGGATTGTTTCACACAGTTGTTGATCCTTGTTATTCTATGTCTTGTTCAAAGGATCGTTTTTGACTGTCACTTCAATGGAACAGGAACACTCGAAGCTCAGAACTCAGGCTCAACGTGAAGCGGTTTTATTCAGACGTTTGGAGAAAAAAAGAGCTCATGATCCCACTCACAGCCGGATAAGTCGTCTCGCGGGAATTGCTCGAAACGTAACCGTGCCTTGTAAGTCCTCCCACTTCCCGTGTTTCAGAATCCAGTAATGACGGAGAGCGAAGTTGTCATTGGATACTTTGTATTCTTTGTGGACTTTGGGGAAAAGGAGCATGTGTTTAGTGCGGTGCGCTTCGTTATGCCTAATATATCAGAAGCCGTTTGCTCACCAAAATTCTAGCCAAGACGATGGCTGGAGCGTCAGAAGGCCGCCTTTTGGTCTTTGTCCCCAAGTGAACAACAAACTGCGGAGGACCTTAAGCGTCAATAGTGCATTTGGCACAATCATTGCGGGTTCCGTATGTCATCTCTTTTCTTTTCCCGAATCACAAAATCTAAAACAATATTATTATTCTACATATGTCTATTTTTACAAAATTATATTGACGTTTGCTGATTATCGAAAGCATATAGAAAGGAAACGTATGCGGATGCCAGTAATCTAGAGTGTCGGCATGTGGTCGATTCAAGTCCATGAGGATATGTAGTAGATGACCTGGTTCATGGTGGATCACATCACAGATGCCAGCTATTCGAAGATCCTGTTCCAAGAGAACGAGTTTTGTGGTGTCCAGTTTTTGTGTGATGCGATCGGTGTTTAGTACCAAACACAGACCGGTGACGTTGTGGAGGCTGTGGTGAAGGTATACCGATCGAGCCCCATTCAGTTGGTCTGTCAGACTGACGCCCGTAATACGGAGAATCTGGGCTCGCGTTGCTGCATGATGAGATTTTGCCAAAAGTTGGTCCTTCTTGGGGATTCAGTTTAAGAAGACGAAGCACAACTCAGCTAACCCACCTCGCTTAATCTTCTCCTTGATTAGCTTTATGCAAGTGTTGGCATCTTCGACAGGGTTATGAGACCCTTGCTGTACGTCAATGTTCAGCCAGGTTTTGGCACACCACTTCAAGCTTGGGCGGTCAAAAGTGGAAGCATTCTTGCCTCTTGGATGATCAAATACTAGAGCAGTGTCGATCACACGTGAATGGGATAATTTTAGAGCCTTCAGGTCGTTATGGAGGCTATGACCAATCAGGACTGTGTTAGAGTCCTGAAACAAGGTCAACAAGACTGCCTGGACCTCAGCAAGAGTTTTGGTAGAGCCCGAGAGGTCATCTCGGGAGATGCCTGATTTGCTAATAGAGTGTGCGTTAATTCGAATGATTTCTACGCTTCAATAAGAAAGCCCTTACTCCACTAAATAATCAGTGACCTCGCGAGGGGGGATCACGTAGGTATTATAGACTACTGATTCTGAAAAGAAGTCCACAGCACAGATTTGAGCCAACACGGATTCATCACCGCACATCACCTGATGGAATTAAATAAGTCCTGGCTCTGGTGGCAACATGTTGGGCGACTGACCATTTCACAATCTATTGCAAAAGCACGTCTCACATTCTTGGTGGCCTCGGTTGCTGCTCTTGGAGTCTCCACCCATTCGGCGGTACGGATGGGCGGCTTCGAGTAAGGGCCTCGATACCCAACTTGACCAATGGACCGGGAGAGGTAATTTGGCACCATAAAGTCTCTCCGGTCCATCTCCGTAGGGCTTAGAATAAATGGTAAAAGCTGCTTTCCCAAGAGACGGTTTCTGCGAACTGCAAGCTACAGGTTTTAGGAAGGGCCTTCTAAGGTTTCGAGATGGGATTCCCTCACATTGCTTCTGCTTTTCCCGACAAAAATCATCCCATTGCGCAAATCTCCTTGCCTCTTCTAAGTAATAGTCCGAGATATGAGTTGATTGAGGATTCAAAATAACGAACGTTAGGAACTCCGTCAACCTTTCCCGCCGATGAGGGTACAATTCAAGATACCGCGAAATGCGTATCATGAGCGTATCATCGGCGTCAATCGTTTGCTTATAGGAATGGATGTACTGCCAGATATCAGTTATGAAAAAGTTTTCCCAACTGGCCGCGGACCTCTTACCAGTGATTGACCAAAGAATCCATAGGTGTCGGCAAGCACCTGGGCAGTGAGCATGTTGTTCATGGACTCTGCACGCCACCGAGGCGGAAAAGCGAGGGCACCCTTTGTAGAGAGCCGTTGAGGCACATAACAGATCGCATTATCTGCCAAATGCATGCTTCAGCTCCCAGCGATTAGATGTATGTTATAGAGTGAAAAGTGAATCTGGAGACAGGAAGAACGTTGAGGCTCAACACATTGTTATTGATGATGTTGAGCTCGGAGTCTTATAGGATCCATAGAGAGATTTGTCTCGCTTAATTTGTCTCGCTTGACTGAGACCAAATGCCGGTGCGAGCGTCACTGCGTTATGTCACTGGCGTCCATCCAACTTTAGTGAAACGTAGGGCATTGAAAGCGGACGCAACCACGTGTTGGTAAATTGAATTGAACTTATTCATCTGTCTTCGTTGTAGGTTTTGGGTAGTTTCTGCTGTTCTAGTGGAAGACATTCGGTTCGCTAATCAGGGGGCTCGGAAATTGCCAGGAATAAATCCGACAAAGAGGAGTCAGGGCCCTGACAACAGACTCATCTACTAACATCATCGACTACTCAACAATGAAGGGGGGGACGCTGAAACTGTCGCCAGCTACGACTCCTCTTCCCTTTGACGTACTTGTCACAGCCTCATATCTGGGAACCCCAATAGTATTTGACCCAGATACTTCTCAACCAGTGCTTGAGGTTGACGGAACGGCCATTTCGGATCCAGCAGATATCATCAACAATCTCACTTCGAAATTATTACCTACAAACCCCTCAAACAATGTTCAAGTATGTTATTCCCATCTCTTCAGGGTCGGCAACTCAAGTTATCTCTGTAGCATACTTCCTTCATTTCACTGGCGAAATCTCTCGCAACTGCGTCCTCCTACGCCGATGTCGTCGCGGCACTTGACTCACTGGATGACCACTTATTGCTCAGATCATTCCTCGTCGGTTACTCGATTACCGCAGCGGACTTTTCCGTATGGGGGGCTCTCAAGGGTTAGACATAATTGAATTCCCACTTTTCAAGACTACTGACCCGTATACCAAAAGGAAACGTCCAAGCACTGGGTATTCTTAAGCGCAATGGCCACATTCACATTTCGAGATGGTATAGCTTTATAGAATCAATACCTTCTACTCAAAGTGCGTTGAACTCGCTCGCGGAGGCTAGGGCTAACAAGGCAAGTAGTTTATCGATAATCCCCTGGTGTTTAGCATTAAGACGTCATGATAGGCAAGAAGCACCAAGGTCGCAGCGTCCTTCTCCCTCGGTCTTCCTAACGCGGTCGAGGGGAAAGTTGTCACCCGCTTTCCACCAGAACCTAGTGGATATCTACACATTGGGCACACTAAAGCTGCTATTCTAAATCAATATTTTGCGGCAATGTATAAGGGTAGAATGCTTATTAGATTCGATGATACTAATCCATCAAAAGAAAAGGTAAGCCGTTCAGTGAATGCTCGGACACAGCATGCTGATCAACGTCCCAGACAGAATTTGAGGATACAATTCTCCAAGACCTTGAATTGCTGGATATACGGGGTGATGCGGTATCGCATACGTCCGATCACTTTGATGCTTTGCACCGATACGCAGTAGAAATAATCAAATCGGGAAACGCGTATGCTGATGACACACTTCAGCTTCAGGTGAGTATTATTATTATTGTTTTGGAGAGGTAGTTTCTGATATTTGGCAAAGATGAGGGAAGAGCGCATGAATGGAATCGCATCAAAACGGAGAGATACTTCTGTTGAAGAAAATTTGAAACGTTTCGAGGAGATGGCAACCGGAAGTGAAGAAGGGGCCAAATGGTGCATTCGAGCCAAGATCAGCGTTGATAATCCCAACAAAGCCATGAGGGATCCTGTGATCTACCGTGTCAATACCACGCCACATCACCGCACTGGGTATGCTATATCTTATCGATGGCGTGAACTTTGTTAACCAGATCTGAAGGGACAAATGGAAGATCTATCCCACATATGACTTTGCTTGTCCCATTGTGGATAGCATCGAGGGCGTAACTCATGCATTGAGGACAAACGAATATCGCGATCGTAATCCACAGTATCAATGGATGCTTGAGGCTCTCAAGCTCCGCAAAGTTGATATTTGGGACTTTAGGTGAGTGCTAATAATATTGTTCGGCATTCAACATGTAACATCTCTTTGCAGCCGGGTCAACTTTGTGTACACTTTGTTATCCAAGCGTAAACTTACCATGTTTGTCGATAAGGAGGTCGTGCATGGATGGGATGATCCTCGTTTCCCAACTGTTCGCGGTAAGTACGCTCCATTTCCGTTTATTCAACTTGTATTGACTTTAGTTGGAAGGCATACGGCGCCGCGGCATGACCATCGAGGCACTAAAACAATACATGTTGTCACAAGGGCCCTCTCAAGCCGTTCTCCTTCTGGAATGGGACGGTATTTGGGCAACAAACAAGAAGATCATTGATCCAATTGCACCCCGCTTTACAGCACTAGCAAAGGAGAATTTGTAAGTTATGCTAACCCGGTTTTCAATCTTTGCTAACAAGAAAGAAAGGGTCACTGTACATATCAATGGTCAATCGGGCGTTACAACGCAATCAGTGCCAAGACACAAGAAAAACCCCGATGTGGGTACCAAAACAACGGTTTACTCACCAGTAATTTATATCGAGCAAGAAGATGCCTCCTCGTTTGAGGATAATGAAGAAGTAAGCGTATCACTATCCAGCAGTGGATAGTGTTGACAATAGTCCCGCTAGATCACGCTTATGGACTGGGGAAATGCTATCGTCAAATCAAAACAAGTATCCGACTCTGGACAGATTGCATCAATGACGATGGATCTTTATCTGGAAGGCGACTTTAAAAAGACCAAGAAGAAGATTACCTGGCTCGCGGAATCGAGCTCAGCCAATCCTCTCGTTAATGTCACTCTTCTGGATTACGATTACCTTATCACCAAAAAGAAGCTCGAGGAAGAAGATGATGTCTTCAACTTTGTCACTCCCGTCAGCGAATTCAAGAGTGAAGCCCTTGCAGACGCCAATGTAATCACTCTATCCAAAGGCGATATCATCCAGTTTGAGAGGAAAGGATATTACATTGTGGATGCTGTCAAACCCGACAAGACCCTCGACTTGATTCGAATCCCCGATGGTAAAATGGCGAGCCTTGCAAGCAAAGTAGCTGGATCTACACCAGTAGAACCTGTTCAGGCAATCCCCAAAGCCAAGTCCTCAAAGAAAGGTCCAGCTAACGAGCTAGCACCGAGAAAAGAAGGATTCGTCGATCCTGATGGAAACAGAATTATGTTGTCAGAGGGCAAGTCAGGCTTCGAGATTCCAGTGACAACCAAGATGTATGATGTCAAGAGAGTGTTTGGGGAAACGGAGGTTCAAGCTGCTGCCGAAACCAAGATGTATTCGGTCAAGAGCGTATATGATAGGTAGAGGGCAGGTGTATCTCATCATCGTCTTTGGTAATGTTGTTAGTGACAATGCAGATCGATGAACCCAGAACATGTATCGAATCTTGGTGCTTTTGATTGTTGCAAACTTCATTTAATGACAACACAATCATGAGCAATTTTGAGATCTTCCCCTTTGTCGCCCGCGTGGCGTAATCGGTGGCGCGTGAGACTCTTAAATACTTGTATTTAAAAAACCATCTCAAGGTTGCGGGTTCGACCCCCGCCGTGGGCTAATGGGTATTCTTTTGCCTTTTTTATTTTATTTTTTTGAGGCAGGAATCCGTGGTGCGTTGTGGGGGAAAACGCGAAAAAAACCTAAGGTAAAGAGTAGATAGTAGAAAACGAACATGTTCGATCTACTTTTGGAAAATGGGAAAATGAAGGCCCTCGGAGTATGTTATCGGCACGCTAAAGGTTAACTTTTTGGCACAAAGGCTTGAATATGATGACTAACTTGAGCAAAATGAAGTCAAGCCTTAGAGAAATCTGCGGATGTTCTATCATTGGTGTCCAGGAGGGAGCACGAGTAGCTTTTTCATACAACAATAGAGTTTATTCAAAGCCAAAACTACTAAGTACTAGGGGTGCAAGGGTGCAATCAACCTAAGCCGCCTTGACTGGTTGCTAGGTTCGTTGTCGCTGGCATCATCAAGTTCGTAACTAGGTTTATCGGAAAAGGCAGACTTGATGTTGGAATATTGAGCTCGCGGCAAACTGGGTAGTGGTCAGCGAGTGAAATCACGTAAAGGTTAGACACTCACACGCGTTCAGATCTTCCTCCAAATAAGCAAAGAAACCGACGGCATCACCCTCCACCCCATGACGAAATAACTTTGTGATAACGCGATCCCCGCGTTCATCGATCGCGTGATTCCGAATCACGCATACGAAGTGATCGATATACTCCTTTGCTGTGTCATAGGAGATTAAATGTTGAAAGTCTTCTTGGTTGTCTTCTGGAGCCACTTGTTTCGGCTATGATGTTGGTCGACCCATGTGGAGACCTTTATAGGATGACAATCGGAGAAAAGCCAGAAAAATCTTTCGGGAGCACATACCTTCATCCGAATAAATGCAGTCCCTACACGGCGAATGAGATCGACGCGATACGCGTCGTCACCAGAAGCTCATACAACTGTTCCACGTAGCTCTCCCAATCGCGTTGTATTGAAGTCCGCTTAGCCCGAGACTCCTCGTTAGCGGCTGACTCTGCTAGCGCCTGATCATTCATTTGCTGGAGGAGTTGCGGGTTGTTCTTTTTTAGTGCAACAAGGAGATCGCCGAAACGTGATTTTCTATACCTGACTTGTGGACGAATTGTCGAGGGCACCTGCCGGTTGGAATCGACCTGGGCTGTGGCCTGGTGACTACTAGAAGAAAATGACATGTTCAAGAGTGAGGGCTTGGTAAGAGAGGCCTGAGGGTATTTGAAGACCTTCCGAGCAGGTTATTATGATTGTTGTTGTCACGTGCTCGATCGAGTAAACAGAAGAAGTGACGTCATGGATCAAAGGGATTCCCGAAATATTATCATAGCGCGCTGGACGCGCCGATCCACGATTCTACGTAACTATCACTTTTTCATCACATAGTGTTTTATAATGTGATGGATCTAATTAGCATACGTTATAGAAAGAAAGTGCTCTGTAATAGGTTGCGCCTGCGTAAGCAGCGTATTGCTCTGGAAGGATTCGCTTTGATTGCTTTGTATCATGACTTGGTCACGTTTAGAATAGATTAAATTGCTAGGATGGGATGACCTGGAAGTGGTTCGCGATTTTTCCAATAAAATTGAGAATGGGTTACTTTGATGTGAGGTGGTTCATGATAGGGTGCATAATATAGCGAGCTGTTGGGATATATGCAGAGCCAGCTCCTGAATCGAGGAGGGGGCCGGGTAATCATGAGGGACAGCCGAAAAAATGCTTCAAGGGGTGGGGTTTCTAGAGGAGGCAGAAGGTCAGCGTGCAGCAGCTGGTCAGCGACCGGCAGTATTTGAACCAAAGGAGTCTTCATTATGACTGGCATTCGGGAGATGGCATCCGGCGACAAATGGGCTGGCTGCCTGGCAAACCAGAAGTGACATGTAGTGATGGATTGACATTGTTTATCGCATGGAAAGAGGGTGTTTGCTGATTATGGGGTGTAGGGAGGCAAGGAGGTGTCGTATGAGGAGATGGTATGACTGGCATTGCCAAGGACGGGTGCCAGAGTGTTTGATCTGTGGTTGCTTTGGAGAGGCAGCGTATGGGATTTGACTTCGATGGGCATTTTGAATTGGACCAGGGTTGGAAAGGAGAGTGAAGGGTAGTGAGGGAGAAGTGGAAGTTGATGGCTACTCAAGGTAATATCGTGTCGCGCTGCCACGGTGGAGGGTTCATTCGACAGAAGTGGAGGGTGGTGTTGAAGACGAGGGTGGGGATGAAAGCAAAATCGGAAGCATCCAGAGAGAGATAGAGTGTTAGGTGCCGCCCGACATCCTACCTTCAGACTGCAAAGTTGGATTGGAGCTAACGGACATAAACCCTATATCCCCACAAGTCCCCAAAAATCGCTGTAGAGGACGTACTAGACAACCCCCGCAGCAGGCTAATAGAATATCCTTTTGCTTTCTTTATTTTTCTTTAGGCTGGAGTCCGTGGTGTAATGTGGGGGAAAAACTTAGGAGGTAAAGAGTGGATAGTAGAAAACGAACATGCTCGATCTACTTTTGGAGGAACTCGTTGTGACGTTGCTTTAACCACAACGAGTTTCTTGACATTGATTGCAATCTTAGAATGGTTCGTTTAATAATTGAATCCGGTTCTGCTGAACTCAACTTTTTTTCCTACAAGTGGCGAGAATACTTTCCCGTGAAGGTATCTACAAATACTATGCTCAAGACATGCCAGTGGTTAACTGAATCATGATAACAGACTATCAATGCCTTCTTCTTCCTTTGGTACACTGCGGCCAATGTCTTTATATTCTCATTAGCTCTGAATGTCTCTGCTGCTAACCCTCAAAAATATGGCTATGGGATTGGCAAAGAGACCTTGTTAACTCCAAGCCCTTTCGTTTACTTTGCACTATTCGTAATACATATTCTCTTCGCTGGCACCGTTTTATATGTTCAGTGGACTGAAAGGGGGAAGCAGCTGGTCGTGGACCAATTCGGCTTGTGAGCTCTACAGCGACTGATCTGTTTATTGATTGCTGACCACCCACATATAGAGGATTCTCCTTGCTCATGGCACTCGGTACTTTATGGGCCGGAGCCTGGGTCAGAAGATGGTATATCCCTGCATTTGTTTTGGCTCTTTTGGTGTTTCTTGTGGCCACCTGGATATACGTACGACTAAAGAGGAACAATCGCTTCACGATCGAATCGGATATCCAAGAACATGGTATGTAAAATGCGATGGCTTTGGATGATGGGTCCTGATGCATGATCACTTGTAGCCTTTGTCCATGTTGGTCTTTCCATCGGCAATACCCATAGCTGATCTGACTGTTATTATTAGCTTCCATTTTCGCTCTATCATGGCTGGTCAATATGTGAGTGAGATCTTCTACCGATTTATTACATCTAATGCTCATTCATTCTCAAGTCATGTTGGTGATCACTACATTTTCTGCCTTTGCCCCATTCCCCCCCTTTTCAGGATTGTGGACCACAGTGTTTGCTGTATGGCTCTTGTACGTATTCAACAGTTTGAACTTACATGTCCCTAAGCATGTCACCTTTAGGATACTCCTGGCAGGGACTTCGGTCGGCTACTCGATCGCCGTACCAGAGGGAGACATCGCTGGCGCAACGGTGATTACTTTCGGCCTTTATTCAATTTTCATCCATCGTGTTAGGTATGAATCGTCGCATGGAAACCAGCAACCGGTAGTGGTGTGGGCCTCCCTAGCGGCTGCTATAATATCCGCAGCTGCCATCGTTCAAAGTGGGAGAGGAATATGGAAAGTCAGACGAGGAGGTGCATTGCGTTTAGATGCAGTGGGAGGTGTAGAAGATGTCACTCCGGATAATCACGGAAGGTCTTCAAGACCTGGCGGAGTGTGAAGATGTGACGTCCGCATGTCTACTAAACAAAATCACAATGTGCGTATAAAGCAAAGCAATCATATAGCCCGCTGCTTGAGTCTTGCTCCTATAGTTCTCAAAGAAGCGTAGATCTTTCCGGGTGGGCTGCCAAGAATTAGTGAAACAATAGCATCCCTAGCTATCTTGATATTTTGGAAAGAGCCGAGGATATGAATTTTCCTATAGCGAAATAAATTAGAACAAGGTGAACTCCGAAACAACAAAAACTCACGTGTCAGCAAGGATGATGCGAGTCCGGCTAGCGTTCTCGATTGTGAATTTTGTCTTGCCATCTTGGCCAGCTATGCGACCTGTTTCAGAGTAATTGTAAGAGAACGAACTTTTGCCGACAAACAAGGGCGCACCTATTGCACGAGACAAATGTTCGCCTTGCAATGTCTTGACATCTTTGATCTCAAAGGAGTCAAGATACAGATCGTCCAACCGCAAGAGTGCAATAGCGTCCTGTGGAAAAGATATCAATGGGGTGCCTAGTTGAATAATCGTGGATATCATACTTGAATATCAAACCCTAGGGCATAGGCCCTAACAAAATCGGCACCTTTTTGGATGGCACCAACTTCTTTAGTATGCCGCGATGTCTGAACAAACAGTGTTCAGTCACTAACTGGGCTGATACAAGTTCAGGAGGACCTACTCTCAATTCTACTGCTCGGCGATGAACATTCATTCGTACTTGCAGTCCCACCATCTCGGTCAAAGGGGAAAAGATGTTGACCCAGTCCTTCTTGAGAGGAGTCATGCGATGAGGGGGGATTGGTATTCGTCTTGTCTCAGTTGCAGTTGTAGTTTTCTGCGCTGACGCTGATAATGGTGCGAAATTAGGTCGATCATTATTGTCGGCTGATGGGTCGGAGTCTGTTAGAATAATGTCGGTATGCGAGATTACGGTCTCCCCAGCCACCAAAGGGTCTATCATCACGTCGTCTTCCTCATCATCTCTTGCATCAAGTGGTACAGCTTCTTCCTGACTTGGAACATGCACCTTGGATGGATTGGACGGTCCAACGATTGATTCCTTGGCTGATTTTGCTCGTGCTTTCGCCGAGACAGACACTCCTCCTCTCCTCTTTTTCTTGGTGTTGACGATATTAGATGTAGACACAGGTGCCATTATTGCAGCAGTCAAAGACAAAATTGTAATCACACATGGCGATTAGGGAGCGAAATGTCCGGGTTAGGTTTTGCGCCCAGCATCACGGACTCCGAGTTTCATCGGCTGCGTCGCCAAGTGTTCAAGCTTTGGGCGCAAGCATATGCTAGTTATTTGCCGAGATGCACAATTTACGGTATGGCGAAATAACCGAAACAAGGAAATTAAACGCCCATTTACTCGGGTATGCACAGGAAACCTCACTGCTACTCGCGTATAAGTACAGCGGCATTTGCAAAACAAATCATCATCATCCACCATCATGAAACTCCTCTTTCTCGTTCACTGCCTTGCCCTCATTGCATTTGCTCTGGCTATGCCTGTACCTCAGGGTGCTGTCGGTGAGCTATCTACATGTCACTTTACAACCTCCCATTCTGATATAGATGGTCTCAAGAGCTACCAAATCATGAATTGAATCCAAAAGTGATCAGAGCAAGAATGGACGAGTCCACTTAGTGAGTGGGCTTTGCCAACGCGCTTACTTATAGCTCGGCACATCTGACGACAAATCTAAGTGCTTCGCTATTCGATAAGAGAAATTTATATCAAACCATGGGAAAAAAATGGAGTTCATTCAAAGCTGCCTCAGCAGTTAAAGCTAATACTGCGAAAACCAACATGGATTTCAAGTTTAGGGACTGGACGAAGAGCATAACCGGCAAATATCCGAAACCTCAAAAGGGTAAATCCACTAAAGCAAAACAGGAGTAGAAGTGGATGGTGAATAAAGGAGGCGCTGGAGTTGGTGCAGACAAGTTCGCCAGCCGAGTATCGGAGACGTTGAATTTCAATATATTGGGATATATATAATAATATACCATATCTGCTAAGAATGAATCGATGAAACTGTACCAGACTGAGTGTGTCAAGCGCGAGTCTTCAAGTAAGAGGGGACGCCAGAAGATAACACACTTGCTAGGAGACATAATATATATGCGGAATCCAAGACATCCTTGAACCTAATAAGTAAGTTTGAGCACAAAAATGTCTATTTCATGTACCTACCTGCAAGGTTAGAGTCAAGTAGCAGCAGCGCATAGATCCAGCGAGCCCGAATTATTGCACTGCAAGTTTTGGGCTAAAATGCCTGGATGCCTCGAGAGAATAACTTTGTCAGTTACTGATTGAGTCAACCTGAGTCAGCTTTCTATTCTGATACAATATACTCAGAAGAAATGCCGTACGTACACGTTAGTTGGTCGTTTTCAGCTTGATAGTGGTGCGTCTGCGTCTGTCTCCGGGATCGATAACGTGGAGTTCAGACATAATCTACCCGCAACATACCATCGGTCGGATTGCTGGAGG